>CAUYRT010011551.1:0-51201 GCA_963574885.1 Lepilemur ruficaudatus
TAGAAAGAAATTAATTAGCCAACTAAAAATACATAGAAAAAATTAGCTGGGCATGGTGGCGCATGCCTGTAGTCCTAGCTACTCAGGAGGCTGAGACAGGAGGATCACTTGAGCTCCAGGAGTTTGAGGTTGCTGTGAGCCAAGCTGATGCCACGACACTCTAGATTGGGCAACAGAGTGAGACTCTGTCTCCAAAAAAAAAAAAAAAAACTTGCTGAGAACAGATTACAGGGGGACCCAGACATTGATTCGGGCTTTGAGGCTCCCAGCAGAGGCAGTGTAGGGAAAAATCCTGAAAGACTTCGTAAGAGACTAAAAAGATTTCTAAGTATCTCCGTAGAGAAACCAAGTGAGCCAGTTGCATCAGTCTGTAAGCATGGTCTGTGAATCCTTTTCTATGCGTGCCATGTTTTTAAGAATTTGGGAAATACTGCTAGTGAGTTTACATAATCTAGCTAGGGAGAAAATATGTTTTATGTTTGCTATGTAAGTTTTATGGAGTTTGGAGAAAGGACATAGGGTTTTAGCCCCCTCCCCTTAATGTTGGTCAGGACATAGTGCCATGATGATTTATTTGGTTGGTGGCCAACCATGCGTCTCCCAGGTTTCCCTAAAAAAAAGCAAATAACAAAAAAACCCACATGCATATTAGAGCATTTATCGTAGATCCTTATCTGTAGACTCACTCATCATTTACTGTTTCACTTAGGCAATTTTACCTCCTAAAGTATTTGTTTCCACCTCAGTGATGAAGCTATCAGGAAATTGTAGGAGGCCCCAACTAAATCCCATGGTCCTTAAACCAAAAAACAAGCTTCCACCACACCCTAATTCAGAGAAATCACAGAATCAGCCTTCAATTTCTCCACAGAACTTCTTCCTAAAGAAGGCAAAAAACATTCAGACTCTGAAGAATCCACAAAGTTCTAGACTGATAATCAGAATCTAAAATGATGGGCTCGTGTAGGGGATTATGTCTGTGTAAATTTCATCATAAACATACCCTTTGAGGAAATAACTTCTCTATATAAACTTCCAAAGTTGCAAATTCAGAAGATTTTTCTGACTTAGTAAGAAAGAAGAGTACAAAACAAAGGCAGTGTTTTTTTATGCTAAGCTGCTTCCAAGTCAAGGGAAAGGCAAAATCATTTGTACAAGAATATTTTCAGGAGCCTGTCATCCACGGAGCATTGTTGCAAGGTCGGTCTGTATCGGCAGGAAACAGGAACAAACATCGCTTGCCTTCAAGCAGTTCATATTCTTTTGAGGGTCAGAACTCAACTAAATGCAATAGTGGACTGGCGTGTTAAATAAATGTGAATTAACATAGGACACAGTCAGTAATGTGTAATATAATGCAAGCTAAAGATACCCAAGGTCGGAAGTAATCAGTCCCAGTGGGGATCTTGAAGGATAATTTTCTGGAGGAAGTGAGGGGTTTTTTTGTTTTGAGTCTGACTTTGAAGAAACATGTTAGAGAGAGGTGCTCGAAAGGTATTCTCAGTGAAGAAGGCATGTCCGGTTCTTGCCCAATTATGTGCTTTTCAGATTCACAGGGAAATACTTTCTCTTGCCTGCCCCCTCGTCTGCAATCAGTTTGCTGTCGGAGGCCCGACGATCCTTTTCCCCTGTCTTAACAAGCCACGAGTGCCAGGTGTTTGGGCCCATCTGACAATGTTTCTTCCCCCTTTGAATCCAGGCTGGTGATATTAAATGTCAGCACACCTTGACAGGTGTCCACTTTCTTCATACCAGTCACACCCCAGTGACTTTCCTGTGAAGCGACACAAGCCCCCACCACCCCCCTTCCCCCAGGGAGGGGCACAAACCTGGTCAGGTCATTGTCCTCAGATGCCTGCCCACGCCCCGGACTTCTGGGAACTGGGAGCTGAGTGTGCTCCCAGTTTGTGGCAGGTCCTTATTCTTGAGCAAGAGCTCAAGCCTTCAGGTGGCCAAAGGGCTACACAGTGGCCGATTCTGATTCTAAAGAACCTTAGGAAAGTTCCCAGGTTACGTGATGTAGCAGAGTTTTGAAATCTCAACTCAAGGAGGAAATAAATCAGTTTGAACAGATATTTCTCAAAGCAGATGGGCCTAAAAGGGATTCTAATGGCTTAATTAGGACACTTCCATTTACCTTCCTTTCATGGAATCTTATTTTGGTCTTTGGCTCTATATGATTTTTTTCAATTAATCCTGGAAATATATTACTCACTTGGGTAGAAAGGGGCTGAAATTATGTCCACCTGCTTCCTTCTACATCATGAAGCCACAAGATTTTAATTTACGTGTGAGTGTGTGTGACCACACTAGCCTGTTAGCTTGCTTTATGTATAAGACACGAACGTTGCTTCAACCATTCCCTTAAGATGTTTTGGGGCTGTACGCGTTACCTCTGGGGGAGCTGGGTGGAGAAGGAATTCTCACCCATGTTGCCAATACCCTGCACTGAGGCACACTCCATAGGAGTAAGGCCATCTAGCCTTTCCAGAAGCTATATTAAGAGTAAGGAGAACCACTTGGTGGTAGAAAGGGAGAGCTGTTCAGAAATCCTCAGAGGAAAGTTAACTGTGGGAAGAGGTCTCTAAGAAGGGCCACCGCCTGATGTCATGTGGTTTGTGCATTATAGAAAGTGACCAGCAGAGGGGGTAACAGATGCCCTGGCAGGGGGCTCAACCTGCTGGCAAGAAGGAACTCCTTTTTCTTAGTTCAAAGGGGCCTACTCCTTATAATCTAACCTGTGGAAACTGAATACAGACCTGCAATGTGAACACTGCACAGTAGGAGCTAAAATCCCACTCAAACACCTGGGCAGCCACGGCGCTACTCTCACTGGGCACAGGGCCTTTTTCTAACTCCCCCTCCCACAGGGATGCTTTATCTAATCTGTCCAAAGGCCTGCTAGTCTGGCTATAGCTCTGTGGCTACCCTACCCGTTTTAGGGCATTTACACTTAACAACTGGCATTTAAAACTTGAGTACCCCTGTAAAGAAGCATTATGATTCAGATAAAAAACATTTATTCTTCTTGCAGATCAGTGGCTGTGCTCACAGAGTGCATGAGGAACAAGATACTGGCCAAATTCTTCAGGGAACGTCAGGAAACTCTGAAGCGCTCGTTGCCTCTGGGGTCCTATCTCTTGAAACCAGTTCAGCGGATTCTCAAGTATCATCTCCTTCTGCATGTAAGTTTCTGCCTGCACTGGAGCACTTGGCAGGCGATGGGGATTTTCTGTGTATATGTTAAGTTTGGGGGAAAATAGCAGAAAAGGCTATGGACATATGGAAACGTTTTCCACACTCATATTTTACAAGTGACTAATCTGCTTTGAGGAATTAGAGATATTCGTATTCTAGGCCTGGAGCCCCATTGACAACAGCCAAGTAAAGAGATTAATTTTAGCTCTGATCTGATCGGGCTTAGGAGTGCCTCGCACTGGGCAGAGACAGTTTCAGGCAGGGAGCTATCGCCTGCATGAAAAACAGACTGTTTAATGTTTTGTTTTATTTCCATGAGCCCCGATTCAGTGAGCAGCTGGGAGGGAGGGGAGGCTGTTTGTCACAGATTGGCTTTTGTGTGGGAGCAAAGAGAAAGGGGCTGAAAGGGCGAGGACAGATGAGCAGTGTGGTGAGTGATCTCCCGGCCGGGCTCAGCCTCACCGCGGGACATCTTTATGTTCTTGTCCACTACTCTCACAAAATTCAAGGAGGCTCTGGAAACAGAGATAGTCGCAGCTCTCAAATTCTCACTTCTTATCCTCTAAGGAAGTTGATACAAATGCAAAAAAGTTTTATCGAGTGATCTTCATTCTGTAAGGAGGACTTGCTCACCTTTCGACAGCAGACACACAGCGTAGCAGAGTGGTTCGGAACAGGGCTCCGGGGCAGGACTGCCCGGGTCCAAATCCTATAAGTTACCCACATTCACTGTGGCTTACAAGCACTCCATAAAAATAAGCTGTTGTTTTTATTATTTTTGTATTACACGAAAAGTCCTTTTTTTAAAGGGATTCGAATCCCCAGCACCACTTTCTGTCAACATGCCTGTAGTTCACAGGTATCTCTTCTTAAATGATTCCAGGTTTCTAATTTGGATCATCATTGCAGGTTTGCTCAGTTCACAGACATTTACAATTTTAAGAATTTTGATGGTCCAGCTTTACCAGAAATTCCTTAGCTTTGTCTCTTTGCCTGGGTGGCTCATCTTTGGGGATTCTTAAATCCTATGAAGCCACATCAGGGATATTACTTTAATTTTTAAATTGATCCTAATGTCCTCTTAGGTTTAGTGGTGATTAATTAGCTGCATCCAAATAGTTCTTAAATGAATATCTGTCCCAAGACAGATCTCTGCTGAACCCGTTAACATGACATCTAAGTCTAGTGTGTCCTAGTAATCCCTATTTTTTTTTTTTTCTTTTTTGAGACAGAGTCTCACTCTGTTGCCCGGGCTAGAGTGCCGTGGCATCAGCCTAGCTCACAGCAACCTCAAACACCTGGGCTCAAGCGATCCTCCTGCCCTCAGCCTCCTGAGTAGCTGGGACTACAGGCAGGCGCCACCATGCCCAGCTCATTTTTTCTATTATTTTTAGTTGGCCAATTAATTTCTTTCTATTTTTAGTAGAGATGGGGGTCTCGCTCTTGCTCGGGCTGGTTTCGAACTCCCAACCTTGAGCGATACTACCGCCTTGGCCTCCCAGAGTGCTAGGATTACAGGCGTGAGCCACCGTGCCCGGCCTAATGTGTTCCTCTAGAAAGGAGATGGCCACCAATCAAAAGTCTGCGATCTCAGTGAAGCATGTGAGACAAGTCAAGATCCTTACAAAAAGTTAATTAATAGGAAAAACAGCCCTAACTCTAGATGTTAAGAGCTGGCAATGAAGAAAAAAGAGAAGAACAGTGTTTAGATTAATCCAAAACTAACTCTTGGTTGCCTTTGAAGTCTTTTTTGCTCTTATAGTTGATTAGAGTGTTCCCTCTGTCATTCACATTATTTCCCAGTGGCATAGCCATGCATGAGAATCCCCCCAGGAATATCCTCTGTACTTGTCAGTCTGTACTTCTCAGTCTGTTTGATGAACAGAATTGCCTCCCAGGCTAAATGAAGGAATTATTATTTTTTTAAATTTGCAATTGATCTTGAACTTACCTGGGAGTCATTAGTTTTGTTAGTATTGTTTCATAGGGCCTTTTCAACAGCTGAGTCTGAATATGGAAAAATAAATGTAACTTCCTTACCCATTTCTAGCTAGATGAAAAACTTGAGTACTCAGTAAAAGTAAACAAAGATTTACAAAGTGTTACTATAATATAATAGAATGTTGTCCCAGGCTGGTCTTGAACTCCTGAGCTCAAGTGATGCTCCCACCTCAGCCTCCCAAGTAGCTGGGACTACAGGTGTACACCACCACAGCCAGGGTCTTGCTGTGTTGCCCAGGCTGGTCTTGAACTCCTTGCCTCAAGTGATCCTCCTGCCTCAACCTCTCAAAGTGCTAGGATTACAGGCATGAGCCATGGTGCCTGACTCTGTTGTTGTTTTAAGAAGATGTAGCTTCAATTTAATAAGCATTTATTGACCACAGAGCTCTCTGCTAGGCATTTGGAGATGACAAAGAAAGGAATGAACTATGTACAATAGTCTCTATCCTTAGGCTCTTCGAGAAGTCTAGGGACAGGTATTTTATGTGCTCAAAAGAAGTAGAACAAAAATCATGTCCCTGGGATTATGGACCTCCAGTGCTAAGATGAGTGCTAATGTAACATACTTCCGAACCAGAGAATTGAATGCTTGAACCATGTGATGTCTTTCAACACTGACGGCTTGTCTTTAGTGAACTTAATTTGGGCTTTAAAACCTTAACTACATGAATATGCACTTGCTATAGAGATTTTTTTTAAAAGATGATGTCCACTATGTTTTTGAATCTGTTACATACTAACAGATACATAACAGATTCAACAGATATGCACAGGTCCTGTGTGAAACATTGGTTCCCTCTGGAAGAAAAAATAATAAAGTATGATTTTTATCTTGTAAGAATGAAACCTATATTGCTAAGAACTGTGTTACATTGGCCACCAGGAAGCTCAGAACTCTATAGCTATAATATCAACTCTCATATCTATTATAATAAATATAATATCTCTGTAAGACTTAATGGACCATGTACATCTTTTATCCTTTTTGTCTTGGAATTCTATTTTTGTTTTTCTTATCCCTGTTTTTATTCCTATCTTACCATTATTTTGCAGGTATTTCTGGCCTCAAAATCTTAAGGAATGATGGCAGTGTGTAAATAAAATAAGCAAAAGTAAAACATAAGGAACTAATCGTAGCGGTGCCATTTGTTTCATTGGCTATAATATGAGGAAAAAATGGAAATTAACTAGTTCTTTTTTTTTTTTTTTTAAGGAAATAGAAAATCACCTTGATAAGGACACCGAAGGCTATGACGTGGTGCTTGATGCTATAGACACGATGCAGCGAGTAGCCTGGCACATCAATGACATGAAGCGGAAACATGAGCACGCAGTTCGGTTGCAGGTGAGCCTACCAGGCGTCAGTGCCCAGCAGTGACTTGTTATCCTTTTCTAAATCAAATATTAAGGTGGCTCAAGTATTGCACTTTGTTCATGATCTTCGGTACCTAAAGAAAGGTCAGGACCCCGATAATACCAATCGTTGTTTATAGTACGGCTATTTAGTAGAAAGTTACATTGTACTTTTGAGCTGTAGCTTGCTGATAGTTCCTTTGGCCCAAGTTAAAAACTTGAATCTCCCAAGGCCTTTTATTACTAATTACAAATTAGTAATTCTTGCTGAAAGAAACTGTCTCTAAGCCATTCTAAGGCTTTGTTAAGCCTTTATTCCTCTCTCACTGGGCACGAGAGCAAAATCACTGCAAAATCACGAGATGGTGTATATAGATGCACGGCCATAGGCAAGGGACTCAGGAAGGGCAGTGAAGGCTGGAACCAGCTCCTTTGCAGTTTCACTTGGGACGTGACTTCACATCATTTTAGTTTCCTCATTTTTTAAATAAGACAGAAGAAGTTTGCTAAGATCTCATCCAGCACCAAAATTCTGAGCCCTAAATCCTTACAGTGAGTGAGTGTGTGTGTGTGTATTTTTTTTTTTTTTTTGAGACAGATCTCACTCTATCATCCAGGCTAAAGTGCTGTGGCATCAGCTTAGTTCACAGCAACCTCCAACTCTTGGGCTCAAGCAAGCCTCCTCCCTCAGCCTCCACAGTAGCTGGGATTACAGATGCCACTATGCCTGGATAATTTTTCTATTTTTAGTAGAGAAGGGGTCTTGTTCTTGCTCAGGCTGATCTCAAACTCCTAAGCTCAAGCAATTCTCCCACCTCAGCCTCCCAGAGTGCTTGGGAACCTTTGATAGTTTCTAGGCCAGTGATCATGTCCTGGGCAGCTCAGAAGATGTACTATTAAAAACAATGCCACATGGGCCCAGAGGTCAATTCCAGGCTCCTGGGTGTCCCTAGAGTGAGACAGAAAAGCCCACATGACTCATGCTATGCAGAGCAGCCATGCTTATCTCCAGAAAAAAAGATACATTATTTGGCTCATAAGTCAGAACAAATACTAGGTTTCAGGTACAGGCAGCCAGAGCATGGTGTGGTACCATTGACTGTCAAAACTTGGAGGAAGATGACATTCTGATCTTCCAGACCACTTGTATTTTTTGCAGCAGTAACAAAAGTTTAACACTTTATCATTCAAGTGTTTTGCAAACATAATGTTGACATCTATTGCATACTGTCATCCCCTCTTATCTGCGGTTTCACTTTCTACAGTTTCAGTCACCTATGGTCAACCAAAGTCCAAAAATATTAAATGGAAAATTCTAGAAATAGTTTTAAATTGCACACCATTCTGAGTATTCTAATGAAATCTCATGCTGTCCTTCTCCCTCCCAGCCAGGACATGAACCAGTGTATCCACGCTGTCTACAGCTGTCAACTTAGTAGCCAGCTTGGTTTTTATTTTTTTTTCTGTCTCCCTACCTAGCCAGCTTGGTTTCTAGATCAACTGTTGAGGTATCACAGTGCTCGTGTTCAAGTCAACCTTATTTCAATTAATTATGGTCCCATCCTGCAAGAGTAGTGATGCTGCCATATTGTTATAATTGTTCTATTTTATTATTAGTTATCGTTATTAATCTCTTACTGTGCCTAATTTATAAGTTAAATTTTATCATAGGTATGTACATATAGGAAAAGGCATAGTATAGATAGGGCTTGATGCTATCTGTGGTTTTAGGCATCCACTGGGGGTCTTGGAATGTATCCCCTGCAAATAAGGGGTAGGGTGGGGGGGACTACTGTATTTGGAAATGGCTAAATGGCTGGTTTTTCATATGAATCTGCTTGGCATTTTGAAGTCACTGCTAAATCAGATTGAGGCTCAAACTTATCTCCATTTCTATTTTCAACCAGTGAAGTTTCTGATTATCTTGTAGGTTCCTTGAATTAAATGGTGCTTGTGAATATTTCTACTTTTCAAAACAATTTTTAAAAAAGGTTTCCTTTAAAAATGTTTTGATTTTTTTTTCCCATGATGGGGTCTCACTATATTGCCCAGGCTGGCCTCAGACTCCTGGGTTCAAGCGAATCTCAGCCTCCCAAGTAGCTGGGACTATAGGCATGTACCTAGCACAAAATGTTGATATTGATATATGGTGAATCCCAAAGAAATGTCAGTCATGTTATCAATCTATATTTATCAAATTCCATTAAAACACTAAAACATAAGTTAGGGGCAAATAAAGGTTCATTTCTTTCCCCAAATACGTGAATTTAAAATCAGGAAAATTCTGAGAAAGTGTCTCTTGGGTAGTTTTACACAGGCTCTAGTTTTGAGCTACTTATATGCAATGTGGACCTCAGTATCTAGAAGAAAATTTTCAAGTCAACAGCTCTGAAGATTTTTAACTAGAGAAGAGGAGGTGAGAAAGTCAAGAGAAGGCTGAGAAGGACCTGTCTGAGAAGGTCCCATACCAGTTGATGGGGGGGGGGGGTTGACCTAGCTTTTTTTTTTTTTTTTTTGAGACAGAGTCTCACTCTGTTGCCCGGGCTAGAGTGCCATGGCATCAGCCTAGCTCACAGTGACCTCAAACTCCTGGGCTCAAGTGATCCTCCTGCCTCAGCCTCCCGAGTAGCTGGGACTACAGGCATGCGCCACCATGCCCGGCAAATTTTTTTTCTATATATTTTTAGTTGGGCAATTAATTTCTTTCTATTTTTAGTAGAGACGAGGTCTCGCTCTTGCTTAGGCTGGTCTCGAACTCCTGAACTTGAGCGATCCTCCCGCCTCGGCCTCCCAGAGTGCTAGGATTACAGGCGTGAGCCACCGCGCCCGGCCCTGACCTAGCTTTTGAAAGATGTAACTGCTGCTGCCAGCCACAGCACAGGGATTGTTAGATAATAGAAATAAGTAGTTGGCAACTTCCCAACTAACAACTGGATTCCTTTCTGTTAACCCTTAAATGACACCACCCATAAACACAGATTTATGTCGTAGACCATTAGATACCACGTTAGGCCATTGTCTAATGGTCCTGTTGTGGATCATTAGTCACCGTTTGTGGGACTCGACAGATGGGCCACCAGGTCCTTGTGCCTTTCTTGTGTGTCCTGTTGAATCCCACGGCCCTTTCCCTTTCTCAGGAGATACAGAGCTTGCTCACTAACTGGAAGGGGCCAGACCTGACCAGCTATGGGGAGCTGGTGCTCGAGGGAACCTTCCGCATCCAGCGAGCCAAGAACGAGCGGACGCTCTTCCTGTTTGACAAGCTGCTGCTCATCACAAAGAAGAGAGATGACACGTTTACGTACAAAGCCCACATCCTGGTAGGTCTGAAGGCTGGTCGGTGGCGGGCGAGGACCCGGCTGGCTCCGTTCTCTCCCGGGCGTGTGCCTCACCCTGTGCGCTCTCCCCGCTCCAGTGCGGCAACCTCATGCTGGTGGAGGTGATACCGAAGGAGCCGCTCAGCTTCAGCGTCTTCCACTACAAGAACCCCAAGCTGCAGCACACGGTTCAGGTAACGGCAGGGCCCTGGCCTCCTCCCCAGGCCCAGGAGGCCTTTCCAGAGCTTTCCGGCCACACGGCACATCCCTCCCGCCTTACCGGAGGGCTGTGTGCGTGGCGGAGGACGAGTCGTCCGACCGTGCGAATCTGTCTTGGTAGGCCAAGTCCCAGCAAGACAAGCGCCTCTGGGTCCTGCACCTGAAGAGGCTGATCCTTGAGAACCACGCAGCGAAGATCCCCGCAAAGGTAAGACGACGGCGTCGGTCCACGGGATTCCAGGCCCGGCAAGGCGTCCTGGTGGGACTAGACGTTTACCTGCAAAATAAAGAAAATTGAGGGATCCATTAAAGCAGCCGTTTGTACTGGAAAGATGCACGCGCGTGGCAGACGCTGGAGGTGGTGGTGTCTTTCCTTCTGGGGCTTGAAAGAAGAAAAAAGAAAGACTATAAGAAAAATTCTAGAGAATTAATAGAAAGTGGAGTCAGGAGAATCGTTCAGAGGTGCGCTAAGCACCTGCCGTGACTAGAGCTGTGCCAGGCTCCGTGGGAATGGGGGGCCGAGACGCAGATCAAGAAGGGATTTAGGGTGAGGGATCCCCGCAAGCCATTAGCTGTGGGCCTACCACGAGGGGACAGCAGGTGTGAGCAGGTGTTGTGGAGGGATGATGCGTGGGGAGGAGGATGGAAAACACTTTTACCTCTGTCTGGAAGGATGAGGAATGTTTTTATCAAGCAGGGCAAAGGGAAGCCAGGCTGAGAGGCTGCGCGAGCACAAACGGGAGGGGTGGGCACACTGTGTTCGTGGCACTCGGGTGGGGCCTGACTGGAGGGGTGCGTTGCCGGGGATGGGGCAGGAGCCAGAGGGCTGTGGACACACACGCTTGGAGTCTGGACTGTACTAGCCTTGGGATACTCTTGGAGGCTTTGAAGGAAGGGGAGATGGCGCGGCCCTGTGTTCTGAGAGTATAACTTTGGGGACAGTGAGACAAGTTGTGGGAGTGAGGTGGAGCCGGGAGGAGATTAGCAATCCGCCACCATAGTCCAGAAAAGAGATAAGGAGCACCATGGTGCAGCCACAGCCACACAGGGGGCCACATGCCACTGAGGCAGAGAGGACAGGCATCATGGATGAGTCAGGAGCAGGAGCGTGGTGTCCTGAGTCCTGAGCTAGGCTGCAGAGGGGAAGAGCCAGTTAGGCACCAGGGAGGAGGAGGAGGAGAGGAGAAAGAGCTGCTCCCACTGTTACCTGCGCCAGACAGGTCAGCGCAGGCCGAAATTCAGGTCTCTAGGAGCCAAGGATCCGGAGGCTCCCTCGCTAGACAGTCACTGAAGCTCTAAGATTTGACAGGGTGGCCCACGGAGATGTACAAAGGAAAGAAGAACCGCTGGGGATCCCAGCACATGCAGGGCCTGCAAGGGGCTGACAGCCGGAGGACAGGCAGAGACAGTGCGGCCAAGCGGGCAGGCAGGGGACCATTGTGCTGGCAAAGGAAGGAATCTCAGGACCAGGGAGTGGAGAGACAGCCTCAGATGCTGCGGAGATCAGAAAAGATTGAAACAGAAAAGTAGATTTTAGATTCAGCAACTAAAAGATAAATTAGGTCAAAATTACAGAGTATTGAAGACAAAGGGGGAATAAGAAGGAGCAGGCTGGGTGTGGACTTTTGTCTTTTCTGAACTTTGTAAAAAAAAAAAAAATAAGGTGGTAATTTAGGTAGGGAGAGGCAAGATCAAAGCAGGACTTCTAGTGCGGGTGAGGAATACCGAGTCCATCGTAGGCTGCGGGCAGGAGCAGGGGAGGAGGGTGCTTGTTGGAACAAGACCCGGGAGGTAGGAGGGAAGAGGGTCAAAGGCACAGGAATTGGAGCTAGTCTTGGGAAGGGCCGGAATATCTTCCCTGGCCAGGGCAGAGAAAGGATGAGAGAAGAGAGAAGGCAGAGGACCCTTGAGGTGGACATGAGGGAAAATGATGAAGGGTTTGATTTCACAGACGCAGGTGATGAAGTCATCGGCCGGGTGAGCGGAGAGAGAACGGGTTGGGTACTGAGGGAGAATGGGAAGGTTCCAAACAATTGCTTAAAAAAAAAAATGGACTAGTTACTAGAGATGACTAAAATAATTTGTAAAAGGCACCAGTGACCCAACTGAAGCTGGCCACCACGAAGCAGTGTGTTGATGTCATTTCAGAATCTGCTCGGCACCTTGGGAACTAGTGGTGAGGAACCACGGCACACGCGGGTTCCCGAGGCGAGGAGTGGGAGCCGCAGGGCAGGGGAGGGGAGGGTGCTAATGAGCTTGCAGTTGCAGCAACTGAGCAGGATTCCCAGGCCGAGTGGAGAGCAGCAGCCAACTGGGGAACGAGGCTTGGGTTGAAGGATTGCTGGTGTTGTAGTCAGAGAACTGGTTTAGCAGGAGTTAAAGCTGGCGAGATGGGCCAGGAAAGATGGCTCACACCTGTAATCCTAGCACTCTGGGAGGCCAAGGTGGGAGGATCCCTTGAGCTCAAGAGTTTAAGAGCAGCCTGAGCAAGAGTGAGACCCCCTCTCTACTAAAAATAGAAAAAAATTAGCCAGGTGTCCCAGCTACTGGGGAGGCTGAGGCAAGGGGATCATTGAGCCCAGGAGTTTGAGGTTGCTGTGAGCTGGGCTGACGCCATGGCACTCTAGCCCAGGCAACAGAGTGAGACTCTGTCTCAAAAAAAAAGAGAGAAAGAAAGAAAAACATTCTACGTAACAGCAGCAGAATACAAATTCTTAAAAAAAAAAAAGCTGATAAGATGGAAATACAGAAGTCTGCTGCTGGAGAAGGGAGGTTTGGAGTTCTGCTTCAGAGAGGGGCCGTTCTGGGTGTGATCAGGCTCTGGGGGTGGCTCTGACACTGCGTTGCTGTCCTGGAGGGGAGGAAAAGGTCATCAGAGATAAAGTGGTCAAGGAACTGGGATGAGGATGGTGAGTGGATTATCCACGTGTGGTGACTAGGTCCAAGATGGGCCGGGAGGAGAGAGATGCAGAAAATGGGATGAGGGTAGGACTGGGTGGAAAATAAGGAGGACTGAGATTTCTGAGAAAGGAGAGAGAGGCTGTTTTGCTCTCGGTATATTTTGAAAAGCATATGAAGCTTGTTTTCAGGGCTGCTGGCAGTGACTTTGTACTCAGGAAATGAATGTGCACAGGTGTGTACTTTGACTTAAGTGTGGGTTTCGTTTCATCGGGGTGTCGTGAGACGCAGGGGAGCTCATGCAGAGAGGCGGCTGCGTCTTCTTCATGGTTAGTCATCTGGTTGCTGGCCTGGTGCCTCAGGATGCCCTTCTGAGCAATGGCGAAGTGGCTTTGATGCGCCCCGCCCACCGTTTACCTGTCTGCTGGGAAAATCGAAATTGCCAAGAAATTCTCAAAGGCAATTTCAAAGCTGTTACAAAATGAGACTAGCTCATATACCTGTCCTTTCTCCCACACCAGATGTGCGTATGCCAGGCAGTTTTCCTTTTATGGACTCAGATGGTTAATATAGTCAGTATAGAATTGTACTTCTTGCCCAAGTTGCTGATCCTTTTAGAATCTAAGTTATTTTTTTCCACTACAACTTATTGAGCACATACACACTGTGCTAAGTACTTTATATTCTTATTTCACCTTCAGCAAAACAAGTTATGAGGTAGGTCTTATTCAAAATATATTTATTTATATGAAATAAAATTAATGCGTAACGGCAAATATTAAACTGGTCTAATGTCAATGAAGCTGTGGGAAATTCATTAGTTCCTCTCAAGCACCGCATTCCTTTATTTCAAGGATGGTCCTTGGCTGACACCTAGTGGAAATTCTAGGAATAGTACTTTTTGAAATTAACGTCAAGACTTCAGGGAAAAAATACTGAGTTGTTGAAGCTATGTTTGTAGATAGCAGGGAACTTCTTAGAAATAGCCATGTTGCCCATTTTTATGTACAGTAAACAAATTGAATTCTTGTACAAATTAATTGAGAATAAAGGTAAAGGTAGGCACTTTTTCATTTCATACATTAATATGGTTCTGTCAGTACACTTCCAGAAAATTGAGCTAGCATTTGTGTTTGAAATTAATTCTAGCTAGTAATCGCAACTCCAAATGTGCAGTAGAAATATCAGTGTTACAAAATTCTAAGCGTTTGTTTTCTCAAAATTAAGGCGATTGGGTTGAAACTTCTTCTTTCTCTTTTTTTTTTTTAACTAAATATGGCTGCCACTTAGCGTAAATATTTTTACTGTGATATCACAGATCATAGCAAAATGAGCAAAATTATTTTTAAAGTTGCTTTTAGCATCATATTTGTAGAGTAAGTTTTTCCACCCTTGAAAAACGAAGATGACATTAAAGAGACAAGAAAAGCTACCTAAACTAACTTTTTATCTTCTTGGAATCCTTAGGCAAAATGATTCATGTTAGAGCAATTCACCTACCTCTTCATGTTCCCCTAAACATCAGTACACATGCTGATAATAACAACACAAAGAAGCCCCAGATCACTAAACTTCAGGAAGGGGTGGTGTCGTGTAGGAGTGGGAAGAAATGAGTGTAGAGAAACAAAAGTCAAGGTTTATCAGGCACGAGTCCCCAGGAGGGTGGGTGGGAGTTGCTGGTTGAGCCCACCCCTGCATCCTAAAAACCACTGTGAAAGGGAGGCCCTGCTACCGTCCTGCAGCCGAGGAAGCACACTGGGAGGTGGGAGGTCGCCCACCACCGCCAGCCCCTCTGGGAGATTCTGGGGCGCACAGAAGAGATGGGGAGGGGGGGGCCTGAGGGAACAGGGAGAGAGATGTGATGACAGTCATGTAGCATTCAGAAGGCGAAAAGCAATGAGAGGAAATTTCCAGCAGCCATTTTACAGTCAACTCAAAATAATCAGAAGGTCCCCAGTGTCACAGGGAGGGCTGGTGACACAGATACCGGGCTCTAGCCTTGAGCTTTTGGTTCGGTACATCAGGGTTGGGTAGCAGGAAGCTGCATTTTTTTTTTTTTTTTTTTTAATAAGCTGCCTAGTGGACGCAGACGATCAGCCCGGTTTAGGAACCAACGTCCCCGCTCCCTGCACTTCGCAGGGCGGGGTTGCAGTCTCGGCTCGGGCGCGTCGGCTGTGTAGCAGCCCCTGCCCGCACGAGGGCGCTCGTCCCTTGGAATCCCCTGAACTGTGTGTTAATGCCTAAAGAAATGGCGGGTTGTTAAAAGCTTTTTAAAATCCATCTGTTCAGGTGAAATAAGATCTGTGTTAGCATTGGGTGTTTAAAGAAAAACTAATAATAATAATTGCAATTATAGCTGCTCTTTCTCCCTTACAGGCTAAGCAAGCAATCCTTGAAATGGATGCCATTCGTAAGTTTTGTTTCCTTAGCATAATTTGAAATGTCATTATGTCCTTGTGTCTGTCACGTTTTCTATCTTAAAGTTTATAAAAATGTCAATTGTAAGAAAATAGCATCTCTACTCACTGTTTTAACAAAAAGGGCAAACAGTATAATCCCTGCTTAGCAAAGTGACTTGTTTCTGAACTGATGCTCCCTAGGTTATCTGTGAGTCATTGATGGCTGGCCACTCACGTCCAGGTTTCTGCATCTACTAACAATGTCAGTTATGCCTCTGGGGTCAACTCTTCCCCTCCACCCAAAAACAGGGCTGCACAGTGCTTTTCCCACTTCATCCCATCTTCTAAAAAGTCCATGTTAATTATCTGCAAGAATTTGGTAACTTAATAGTTATTGGTTTTTCTTATGCAGTAGAAAATTCTGAAACACAACCATCCCACATTTGTGAGAGTATTTCTAGGCTTATAAAAGCAGGCAGAGAATAAATATATCAGGTCCTTAGACCTGCTCATCAGCACTTATCACATCTTTGTTTCTCAGATTAAGTAGAATAAAAAGAGAAAACTGACTTTCAATGCTCACAGTCAAGGGTAGTGGAAACTTATACTTAAAACACTTCTTTTATGTAAACCTTTCAAAACACCTTACTCTGTGTGTGTGTGTGTGTGTGTGTGTGTGTGTGTGTGTGTATGTGTGTGTGTGTGGTGAGTTAGGGTCTCTCTCTGTCACCCAGGCTGGAGTGCAGTGGTGCAATCCTAGCTCACTGCAGCCTCAAACTCTTGGGCTCAAGAGATCCTCCTGCCTCAGTCTCCCAAGTACCTAGGACAATAGGCCTGTGTCACCACTCCTGGCTAATTTTTTAAATTTTTTGTAAAGATCGAGGTCTCACCATATTGCCCAGGCTGGTCTTGAACTCCTAGGCTTAAGTGATCCTCCTGCCTCGGCCTCCCAAAGTGCTGGGATTACAGGCGTGAGCCACTGCACCTGACCTAAAACACCTTACTTTTGAGAAATCTTCCCTCAGATGCAGCCATCGGCTGCCTCACTGTCCAGCCGCCCTTCGTTAACTCTCCAGGGGAAAAAGAGGCGTCAGCAGAATAGAAGCAGGAGAGTCAGTTGTGGTTCCCCACTCTGCACCCCGCAGACCTGAGAAGTGACAGTGGTGCTCCCTGTCACTGTGCTAGGCTGTGCACTCCAAATCACCACACTTTATTCGGTGGAAATCTTATTATTTTTTTCTCTAAGAGCACCCTGAAGAGCAGATGAGGTCACAGCTGCGTGTGTGCAAATTGGGAAGGACCGAGCAAGGGGTGTGGAGAAGTCAGCAGTCAGCTATTACTGTATTACTGTGGCCGGCTCCATGCAGCAACATTTTATTTTTTTGTTCCCAGGCCCTGGGCTAGTGCTTAGAAACCAGTAAGATTCTAGGAGTGCCGAGAATTATCTTAAGCCACTAATTAGTGCCATAGGCATCTCTTCCAGGCCCAGGCGTAGACCAGAGCTGCCCAGCCTGAGGCAAAGATCTTATTTGCCCAGAGCTGAGTCTGAACTTGGCTGAATGTGAGCAGGGCGGGCCAGTCCATCAGACCAGACGACCTCACTGTGTAACTTACCGCTGGCATTGGAGATGAGCACGTGGCGTTTACAATCCTCAGGGCTCTCTTTGAGATTAAGACACCCTTGAAGAGTCTTACTCCTAATTTGAGGAGCACTGGTTTATAGCTGTATCCTAAGATTGTTTGCCCTTAGGCTTCAGGATAAAGATGATCATGGAACATGCTGCAGTACCTTGTAATTAGACCAGAGCGTCTTAATCCCATGTTCCCCCTACGTGGGGCAGAAAGGCACAAACTCAGTGAAGTTAAAATGTCTTTTCTGGTAAGAGAATCAAAAGCTTTCCTGAAATGTTCAAAGGAGCAACATCTAGAAAAATATTAAGAGTCATTGCAGGCTGGGTGAGGTGGCTCATGCCTGTAATCCTAGCACTTTGGGAGGCCGAGGCGGGAGGATCACTTGCGCAAAGAAGTTCGAGACCATCCTAAGCAAGAGCAAGACCACATCTCTACTAAAAATTGAAAAATAGACAGGTGTGGGGGCACACGCCCATAGTCCCAGCTACTCAGGACTGAGGCAGGAGGATCTCTTGAGCCCAGGAGTTTGAGGTTGCTGTGAGCTAGGCTGACTGACCGGTGACAGAGGGAGACTCTGTCTCAAAAAAAAAAAAAAGGCCACTGCACTAGAGGACAACCTTCACAGGGGCATGAAGGGAACTTTCTAGGAAAGGAAAAGCCAATTTACAGCTTTTTCTATTGGAGAGAGAAGGAGGGTAGTGGGAAGGTGGGCAGTTAACTAGCTAACAGACTCCTAAAAGTCACAATGTCAACAAAAAGCCCTGAGATACACATTCCACACCGATTATGGGAGGCAGGTCATACCCATGTTTGAAGTAGAATAAATCCATAGAAATCTAAACTAGTCATAATCATTTTCGAGAAGTCCCAGAGCACCTCACTCTGATGCTTGTCTTCGCAGACCTTCCTGGCTTCTGTTACAGCCCCGAGGGGGAGACGAAAGCCCTCTGTGGCTCTAAAGAGGGCTCCACTCCACATCGGCTGAGGAGAAAATCTGGTAAATAGCATGTTGTCATCAAAATGGAACACTAATGGGAGACTGGTAATGAAAGTCCTTTTCAGTCTGGCCAAAAAAAAGGCATTTTCTGCCTGGTTTAGAGCTCGCTGCCAGTTTGAACACATCTGAGGCTGCCTCAACATGGGACTCTCAAGCTTTTGTTCTATAGCTCTTTTCTACCCAATTTTGTTTCTTTCCCAGTGAATATAAAACATATCAATCAACTCATTTTGGCTTGTATAGCCTCTTACTGCTGACTTACAGATACTTAGGCCCTATTTGCTCTTGCTAATGAAAAATCGTATCCTATGACTGACACACACAAATGATCCAAAGCTAAGATCCTAACTCACATTTGCTGCACCAGACTCCACGAGGTATTGTCTTGGCCCTCAAATGTTTGCTTTTATTTGAATCAGAATTAGAGTATCTACTCTATGCCTTGCTAAGGACTAGGAGTGCAAGGATGAAAAATACACGTGATTCCTGCTTGCAAGGAGCTCATAGCGGGAGACACACAGACAATGTGAATAAATGCCAGTCTGTGTACAATGGGGCTATGGCAATGGTTGGATGACAGGAAGAGTGAAGGGACAAAGGAGAGACAGAGGTTAGCCCCCTAAGAAGGGAGGTTCACAGAGCAGAGGACCAGCACCCCGATGGAATTTGCAGGCTGAGGAGGTGGATGGCACAGGGACAGCATGTGCAGAGGCCCTAAGGCTGGAGCCGGTGCACCTTAAGATAGACATCTATTGCCAGTCGTTCAGCCTGGCCAGAGTGAGGAACGGAGCCTGGGGGTGGAGGAAGAGGTGGGTGAGGCGAAGTGCAAAGAGATGTGGCTAGAGATAGGTAGATAGGAGCCTGATCTCGGAGGCCTAGTAAGCCACCCATAGTTTTTGAACTTGATCCTATAAGTTGCAGAAGGATATTAAGCAATGAACTCTGAAAATGTTTGCCCTCTAAGGACAGAACTGTGGCTGCGTGTGGAGAATGAAATGGGCGGGGAGACCAGGTAGGAGGTGGTGCTGCTAGCACTAGTCTGGGTGAGAGATGAGGAAGGCTTGGATTAAGATGGGGGGGGCACTACTGGGAACCCCCAGGACAGTGATGGATGAAAACAGGAGGAGAAACGGAGAATGCCATCCTGGTGGCTAGCTCGGGAAGTATTCAAGAGAAGAGGTGCAGATGAAGAGGCAGGTTGGGAGGGGACAGGAGGGGACAGGTAGAAGGAGATTGACATCTGTTGAATTTGGGAAGCCTGAAGCTTTGGATAGCCTCTGGCATAAAAATACACAATTGAAAGTTATCAGCTTGTGGGTGGTAGTTAAGGCTAAGGGAGCAGCTCTGCTGGCAGTAGGGTTAATAAAGTCGGATTCTGCTTTTCTATGATGTGACTTCTGATTCCGCAGCTTAACATTTATCCTGCCATTTTGACCTGGTGAATTTCTTGCTCCTAAGTGTCTCTGAGCAATGGGGATTTAGGTAAATTTGATAGAAAATTTCTAGAGCTCAATCTGTCAATAAACAAATAATTCATTTATAAAGAAAAAATTTTGATTTGGTTTCGCAAATGATGCTTTATTTTTTCTCCCAGAACCTTCCTCAAGAGCACATAAAGTTTTGAAAACCAGTGGTAAGTACTAAAATATGTTTTCTTGTTTCATTCTTGTTTATATCCACTAAATTAAACCATACATTAAAAAAAAATAGCAGATGAATTACAGATTGACAAATTTGATGATTTGATTACAAGAAGATTAACTTCTGTAAATAAGTGTCTCATAAAATATACAGTAAAATGACATAAGATATTTGTAACATAAGTGACAGGCATAAAAAGATTAATATCCCTATTATATAAAGAAACCCCATATGTCACAAAAAAGAGACAAAGGACTCTTTTTTAAAGTACAGAGAATATACTTGGGCAACTTCCCAGAAGAAACACAAGCTGCCAATAAAATTTAAAAATGGTCACCCATATTAGTAATCAGAAAAACATTTAAATGAAATAAATGGAGGGGGGGAAAGCCATGAGCTTGGACAAAACATGTAGACAAACAGGCACTCCATATTGGTGAGAGTGTAAATTTTTGAAACATATTTCAGAGCAAAATCAGTGATGCGCGTTTGAATTTAAAATGTGTGCATGTCCTTCACTCACCAATTTCACCTGTATCAATGTCCTTACCCACATGTGGCTAGATTTATGAGTTTGTTCTTTGCAGTATTTGTAATAGGAAACCCCATAAAATGGTTGAAGAAAGTGTAGTACATCCATACACAAGATGGAATATTCTATAGCTGTTCAAAAAACGAAGAGTATCTCTACTAACAAATGTCCACATATTAATATATTTAGGAGAAGAAAAGTTGTATATTGCATCTTTATTTTAAAAACAAAAAATAACTTTGGTGCAGTGGGAACAGTGAGGGAGCTGGAAGGATGAGCATGAAACTGTTCATTGTGGTTACCTCGAGGGTTGGGATTCATGAGGAGGGAAGTACTTTGTATGCTTCCGTAATTAAACAGCTGTCTGTGAGGAGGATGACAGTAAGGAGGTAGCTGTGCAAATCTCTCCCCACAGTTCCACTTGCAGCACTCCTTAGCACAGCACCAGGGTGACCTTGTTGATAAAAAGGCTGCATCTTTCAGTTAAAACAAATGCCTGAAAATCAACTGAAGCATAGTTGTCTTATCTTTTTTTCCCTTGGGCCTACTGACAGCTGAAATAGTTGTTTTATCTTTACATGATTTTCATTGCTCAGGTTTTTTTTTTTTTTAATCAGACAGTGCATATTTTGTTTGGAAGCTTTTGAAACTTATTAACATAAATTAGCTCATTACTCTCAGGGATTAAGGAACATACCTAACCTCACATACATACGTAGTAAGGTGGTTTTATGTACAGTAGAGGATATATAATTGGAATAATTGAAAGGCATTTTCTGAATATTGTATCTAAAGGGCTCAGAAGTCACTTAGGCTTCAATTATTAGCAATAGGTTTATATGTCGTATAAAATATTAGTGTTTATTTATATGTGAGATACATTTTTAATTCTCTAACTTAAACCAAACTTTTATTTTGCAGAAACAGCACAAGACATCCAAAAAGTAAGCTCTATCACATTTCTTATTTTGAAACACTTACTTTAGACAACATTTATAGGTGCCCTCTCCTGTATATCTCATCCCAAATGTGAACAATTATTTTACATTTTGGAAATTTGATATTTTACATTTACATTTTGAATTATTTATATTTGATGTAAGCAAAGACTCATTCTTATCGACTTCCTTTCTTCCTCCCCCCCATCTCTTAGAACTAAGGCAATTATTTATTCATTCCTCTGCCCCCCCTCGCCTCAGCAGCTGTAACCTTACCTTAGGCTGTAACACCTGCAGGGTACTAGCGGGAGCCGTGTGCCTCTGCCCGGTAGGACCAAGGCCCTCGCCTCCTGTGTAACCCCCTCCTCAAAGCATCAGCCTTCGGTCAGGGGGATGAGGAGCCCTCTTCTGAGAATATGGTTCTGCTGCAGGTATAAGAGGTGTGATGATATATGACAGAAAGAAACTTTGCTGCACCAAATTTTTACTCTTCTTCCCCTGTAAAAGGTTAGGAGAGGGGGAATAAGAGTGGTATGCTCTGTTGGAAGATCTGTATCCAAATGTATTACCTGTGAAAAACAGGTGTTCTACCCTGACCTGAGTGGTTCGTCCACTGTGCCTACGGATCAGCTGGCTTGCTTAACAGTTCTTAGAGAATTGGTCGTTGTTCTCTATCTATAAGGATGTGGCTATGAACCTGTCCCCCATGATTCCACTTGCACCATGGCTTAGCACAGGGCCAAAGTGACCCTGTTGATAAAGGCTATATCTTTCAGTAAAAACCAATAAAATGTCTAAAAATCAACAAAGTCTTATCTTTAAGTGATTTTCATGGCTCAGGGCATATGCATTTTTTTCAGGTATGTGTTTCTGTTTGGAAGTTTTTGAAACTTAATTGGTTCATTGTCATGAAATATGGCATGAGGCTTTGATTTTTTTAAATATGCTTTGTTTTCATGAGTGGGGTCACTGCAGAAGGCTCCTGGCTCTTTAAAGCAGCCAAAGTAGGATCGTGGAACCAAGCCTTTCTCAGTACCAAGCAGGGAATCTTTCCATCACAGAGTTCTAGAAATACAATCTCAAGAGCTTCTTGGAAACTTTCTACAGTAGTACTCAAGCCAAGTCCATATGGGGGGCTAACTAAAGCTTTTGAAATCTAAAGACAAGAGAGAACAAAAATACCAAAATACTTTTTTTAGTTTAGTGATAAAAATTTCATCTCTTAACAGTAATGTGCTGAATGGATACTAAATGTAGGGATAGTAGATTCACTGATGATTAGAGAGTTTATAATAGGAAATATTCCTTAATGATAGCTTAATATTTCTCCCAGAATATATATTCTGAGGCTGTGTGTAATGATTAAGCTCATATATAGGCTATGGATTAAGACATGAATTCAAATCCATTTCTGCCATTTATAAACTGTGCAACTATAGGTAAATTGCTCCTTACTAGGACTTAGTTTCCTAATTTACAGAATTGTTAGAAAGACTAAATGTAATCTGTATGTTTTAGAAGTGTTTAGTATTTGGCACAAAGCAAGTGTTCTGTAAATGATAGCTATTGTCATCATTAAACAGCCATAATACTGAGAATGTGGAAAAACAGAAAAAGTTCAGTGGCTCTGGTAAAATTGAGGTATCTAAATTATACATTTATATGTTGTGACCAGTCACATACTGATTATTTCTTAATCTAAGAGCTTCTTCAGTTCTCCCGATTTATTTGAATTTTCAGCTTCCAAAGAACTACTATCTTTATTTCAACTGTACTTACCTTAAAAATATACTTTAGTATTAAAAATTCAGGTTTCCTAATTTTATAAGACCTCTAGGAATTTTCTGGGATGAAAAGATCTCAAGAAGGATTTCTTTTGACTACATGAGAAACATGAAATCATTTTGTTACACTTTGAAAGTGTTTTGTCATAATTTAACTAGTTAATAAATAATAACTTGTTTTACTTTATAAAAAGTAGTTACTGGGTATCTGTATTTTTATAAACATTATACCAGTGCAGTCTAAGGTGAAAAGGAAGAGATACTAAAAAAAAGAAGATATAAAAAGCAATAAATATTATGTATAAATATTGTGTATGTGTGAAGAGAAATAAATGACTAATTAAATTTTTTTAAGTTTTAAAGTTTTAATAGAAAAATAACATTTAGGATAAAATTTTATTCTTCTCTACTCCCCTCTTCCCTCCCTGAGAGAGATTCCAATCAATATGTATCCCAGTTTCATTGACAAGTAATGAAAAGTTCTTCCTAACTTGACATTTCCAACAGGTGACTGTAGTGTTTTGCTTAGAAAATATGTACCTGGTATTAATTAGTTTGAACAGTCTTAACCCTTTCAACTCTTTGAAGCTAATCCTTCTTCCTACAGGGTCATGTCAGAGGGTAATCCACTCCTGTCTGCACCGCTGAGCTCCATCAAGGAGGGTTCCAAGCTATAAAAGACCCCATTGTTTTCTGTGATTAGAAATCATTAATGTCACTCATATTTTACTTCCTAATAGGAAAGTAAATGTTACTTAATTAAATGTATTTTGAAAGAAAGTAAAAATATCATTAGCTCAACAGTGGATTAAATTATGTTTTTACAGCAAAGACTTTGCCTAGAATCTGTAAACCAAGGCAATGCTGGCCAGGTTCATGGTGAGCCTGCAGATTTAAGGGAAACCCTTGGAGTATGTGGTCAGATCACCGGCAGGAGCTTCCGGTATACCAGAAACCATAAGACTCCTAGGAGTCAAGCACTGGGTCTAAGCCTCCTTAGAAAGTCTCAAATATAAACCAGATTGTCATGCCTTAAAACTATATATATTCATTGCATGAACAAATATACATATTTGTTGAATATGTGTACAGTGAATATTTGCCCACTGCATACCACATTTATTTGAAGTATCTAAGAGTTTTCTGTATTTAGCTGATACACTGCTTTTTGGGGCAAGGGTTTTGGGGTCAGACCTAGGTTTGAGGCCTACACTTTACTACTAAGTAGAGCAACTTACTGAAGCCTTGGGAGCCTAGATTTCCTTTCTGTGAAACTGGTACAGTCATATCTAATTCACAGAGTGTGAATATTGAGTTTAGAGAATGTCTGCACATTGCCCAGCCTAATTTCTAAGTACTAATAAATACTCATTGCTGTCCTTTCTGCCCCTTTGCAAAAAGCTGAAGTGCTTTTCAATTCAATTAAAATCAACACTTTCTCCTGATCATTTCCTTAACGAACATCACAGTCTAGTGGCAGAGGGAACGTGTAAACACATTTAGGAGAAATTCATGTATCTTCTCCATGTTCTGTAACTCAGTTGCTATGTTTCTCTCTTCCTCAGGTTTCCAGAGAGGAAGGCTCTCCCCAGCTGACCTCAGCACGGCCGTCTCCTGCCCAGAGGAACAGTCAGCCGAGCAGCTCTGCCACGATCGGCATGTTTCGCGGGAGTGGAACCGTCAGAAACATCTGGACGGATCACCAGATCAGGCAAGCCTTGTTTCCCAGCCCACGGTCCGCACAGGAGAACGAGGATGACGAAGACGACTATCAGATGTTCGTGCCATCCTTCTCCTCCTCCGATTTGAACTCCGCCAGACTGTGTGAGGACAGCTCTTCGAGTCGCCCTTGCAGCTGGCATGTGGGACAGATTGAGTCCACAGAGACTCCCGGCTCTGGTCACAGGGTCATCAGGCGGGCCAGCAGTGCTGGTGAGAGCAACACGTGCCCTCCTGAAATAAGAATCAGGGACAGCGATGGCTCTCAGTACAGCCCCCGGAGGGAACTGCAGAACAGCCCCAAAACAGAAGAGCAGGAGGGGCTGACTCCCTTTGGGTCATCTGTAGAGTTGACGATTGATGACATAGACCACGTCTATGATAACATAAGTTATGAGGACTTGAAACTTATGGTTGCAAAACGGGAAGAAGCTGAATCCACTCCCCCCAGATCAAGTAGGGACTCTGTTCGCCCCAAGAGCACCCCGGAGTTAGCCTTCTCAAAGAGGCAAGCTGGCCACAGTCAGAGCTCCCTGCACACACAGAAGGATGGAGCTCTCACAGGTCGGGAGGCAGCCAGCCAGAGCACACACGAACTCCAGGTGGTCGAAGAAAACATCTATGACACTATAGGGCTCCCAGATCCACCGTCGCTGGATTTCAAGTGCAGCAGCCTAAAGCGTCCAAAGAGGAGCACCTTTTTGGGTCTGGAAGCCGACTTTGTGTGCTGTGACAGTCTGAGGCCATTTGTTTCCCAAGACAGCCTCCAATTCAGCGAGGACGAGACGCCTCACCATCAGCGTACCTCTGATAATGACTATCTGAGCCTGCTGTACAGCTCTTCCAGCTGTAACTTGTCTGTCGCTGACAAGCCTGTATCTGATAAACTGTCTGAAGAAGTAGATGAAATCTGGAATGACCTGGAAAATTATATCAAGAAGAACGAAGACAAGGCCAGAGACCGTCTCCTCGCAGCATTTCCCGTGAGCAAAGATGACGTGCAAGACAGGCTGCACGCTGAGAGCACCCCCGCGCTGGGCCGGGACACGGCACACTCCGTATCCACGCTGTCACTGCCCGGGAGCCAGGCTTTCCTCGCGCCTGTGAAAAGCAGGGCCACCAGAGTGAGCCGGGTCAACTACCCATTCGAAGAAGACCTGATTTCTAGAGAAGGCTCTTTTATGAGTCTCAACCGGCTCTCTCTGGCCAGTGAGATGCCTCCTGCGGACAATCCATACGACCTGGCCAGCTGCAGTCTGTCCCAAACAGACCCAGAAAGCCCTGACGCGGGGATGGAGGCCACAGACAAGGCAAAAAGCAGGGTTTTCATGATGGCTCGGCAATACAGCCAGAAGATCAAGAAGGCAAATCAACTTTTAAAAGTGAAAAGTCCAGAGTTGGAGCAGCCACCGGCCAGTCAGCATCCTAAATCCGTGCACAAAGATCTGGCAGCGATCTTAGAAGAGAAGAAACAAGGAGGGCCTGCCATTGGTATGTTCACTGCTTTCCTTCCTCCTTGAAAGTGAGATGTGAGGGTGGTTTTCAGATTCTGCATGTCCTTAGAATGGATGCACCTGTGAGAACACTGACATGCAAGCTTTATTATCTCAAAGACACAGATAAAGCCACGACTAACCTTTTCTCACTTCACGTCCACTGAGTCATGCAAGCTGTAGCATGATTTGGCCTCAGGGGGTCTGGCTGTGCGTGTAACATTGTCACGACAGAACTGGTATTTTAAGAAAATTTTCTCTAAGGTAACCTAAAGTATGAAGAAAAGCAATCAGTTTGCATTTGTGATATCTCAAGCTTTTCCCTGTGTTCTGGTAATTGGTTAGGAGGTGGAGTCGCTTGTGTAATCTTTTAAGGTGGGAAAGCATATAGAATTAGTGATCCTCGCTTCAGAATCCCGACAAAAATGTCTACCACTGCTAACGGAGACCAAAAAAAAGTCTTTTTTTGCACTTTTCTTAGTTTGTTCACACTATAACTCAGTTGTTTCCTCACATATTTCAGTTACTATTCAGATTTTTAAAATAGCTGCTGTAATGCATTTAACACCATCTCATTTGGTGTTCTCATATATGCTTCCAAGAAGTTTAATTATTCCGTCAGACTTCCTCCGCGTGGGCATAGCTAAACCAGGATCTTAGGTGTGAAATTGGTAAGATCAGGCCTGTAGGAATGAGATGTTCACGGTCTGACTGTTTTGAAAGCCAAAACTTAATACCGATCTCAGGGGAAGAGCGTAAGAGTGAATAAAGCACGTGACTGTCATGGAAGGACAAACGTGAGGGTGGTGGTTCTCACCTGGGGAGCTTGTCCCTCCAGACCCAGAGAGATTTCTGGACGTGGGCCTAGGAATCTGCATTTTAAAACAGTGTGGCCTTTCCATCATTATTTTGAGAACTTCTGCCCTAGATTTTCTGGCAAAGGACCACCTCAGTGTCAAATGAGAGGAATCGATTCTCCAGTGAAGTGAAAACTGTCAGTTTCAGGACAGGTTCCGATAACCAGCTTCATCAGGTCACACACACTGGGACGGGGTGATGCCACTAACCTCCTTTCTTTGGAATTGACTTACCCACCTCTGTGGAAACCAGAGAATGGGAAGGGGTGTTGAAATCCTAAATGAATCACAAGTTACAAGACAAGAATCTGTAGGGTTTTGTTTTACATTCGAGAGTATTTAAGAATTGTCTAAAGCTTTAATCTTCAGTAAAATTGCTTAATGGATGGGGGAGTGAAGCCCTGGAATTGATGCCTGAAGGACTTTGAAGACCCTTTGCATTCTTCCTCATCGTTTAAATCACATAAAGGTTAACAGTGATTTTTGCATGCATGTGAGAGAGACTTTTCTCCTTGCAGTAATGCGCTGCGAGTCATTCCTGTCCCCTTTCCGATGCTATGTTGCTAAGCTGGTTTGTTAAACTTGGAGAAGGTGACTGAGTTCCCACTGCAGAAGGACTATTTTTGGGCAGAGGGCATAGACGGCCGTAGAAAGAGTTGTGTATTGGCTGAGTGTGGACTGAGGCTTCTCAGAATAAGAGAAGATGTGATACAAAGTTTTCTGATGGTGATGGCTCATTCCTGCAGTAGGAGCACATATAATAAACAGGAATCGCCCGGGCCAGGTTGTTTTGAATATAGACCATCTGCTAAAATGCAAAACTCTAATCTTGATAGAAGCATGTCCTTCCATACTGAATCATTAGAGCCTACAACTACCTTGAATAGTCTTTTTTACCCACTTTTTAAGTGTTAAATGATTCCACCGTGGGGTTTCTGTTGCTTCCTCTCACTTTTGGTGGTTCTTTTTGTTTTGCCTGCTGGTGTCATCTTAGGATCCCATAGGATCTTTTCTCAGCTTTGCATCTGGGTCCTCTCTTGACACGGTGGGCTACTGTCGATGTTGTCCCCGACAAAGGGGAGGCGATCTCTCCAGAGTCATCTTCTGAGAGCGCAGGAACGTCCCTAGAGCCTGCCATCTCTCAGGACCTGACGCTGTATCCACGCCTCTTCCATCCGAGTGATCGAGACCACTTCCTGTGCCCACGAGGCTTTCCATCAGTTGACATGATGACTCCTTTTCTCTTTCTTGTTTATCTGGGCACAGGACGTCGTAGTCGAATGGACCGATTCTCCAGACTTCTCCGTATGGGCCTTGCCACTTTGCCAGGAGCTTGCTCTCGGTGTTGTGCAGAAGGAGGAGCGCCCTATTCACCTGCCGAAACTCTCGAGCATCTTTATTGAACTCTGTAGCCGGGGTCTACAGGCCCCGGGTCAGATTTCCGCCTATAAATCGCTCAACCAGGTCTAGTTGCTCTCCCGCATTTTAGAGCCTGCTGTAGACACTGGCCATCTTGTTCCATCAGACCTCCCTCCTAATTGTCTTTGAGACCAAGGAGGCCTTTGGGTTTCTGGTTTTTTGGTGACGTTTCACGTGGGAGAAAACTCCATATGGGCTTGAGGAATGTTCCTTCTCGTGTGAAGTAGGGAAGGCACGATTTTATGCTTCTGTCTATGACTCAGACAACATTAGAAACATTGATTTTAATCCTCTGTCTTGAAAATAGCATGTGTGATATTTCCCTTGGCAAGGATTACTTCAAATTTTTATCTGGAATCATAAGAATCCAACTTTCAAACCTTCAAGAAAAGGAAAAAAACCAGAGACATCCCTGAGATTGTCATGTAATGATAATGTTCATATTCTATACAGACTGTTAATACCAGAACTAAGGATATGGGAAACCTTGATCCAGCTAACACTAGGCTTTTTAGGCTAGAGGTGTCATCTGAGGCTGGCTGTCCCCTATACATCTTGCTAGTGGAATCTATTTAATCACAGTTGATGCTCTGGCAACTTGCCTTTTGTTCATGTTGGCATCATACAAGTTCTAGACTCTCTTAGAAAATCAAGTTGAAAGAAAAAGAAACTTAGATAAGCACAGTATATTGTCTAGTGAGATTATTTTTAATCAAAATTGATAAATGATCTGCTCTGTTATCCAGAGAAACTGCCCATTACGAGTCATCTGTAGGAAGCATTTTAATCCAAGGCTGTCTTCCTGCTTCCCTTTTTCCTGCTATGACCTGATTTCCAAGCTGCCTTTCCAGCCTCAGTGGTATGGTCCCAGGAAGAGCACATCCATTTTTAACACTATGCTTTTAAAGTAAAAGGGAGTGAAAAAAAAATGAGTAATTGAAGTAGTTGTTCAGAACAACTTCTGTTCAGAACTAGGTGCTCTATGGGGAGTTCAGCAAAATGCACATCAATGTTCGCCAAGATCAAAAGCTCAGAGACTAGCTGGAATAATAAAGTAACCTATATAAAACAATTAGTAACAGAAACTGAGTCTGCACATGTATGCACGTATACACAGCCAACAGCTAGGTGCACACTATGTAAGACTTCAGAGAAGGGAAATCAGTTAGGAAAGGATTTAAGGAAGGAATAGGATAGGACTTACAGAGGAAATTGAGAGATGGGCAAAAGTTGATTAAGCGAGTATGATAAGGAAGACAAAGACATGAGAAATACTCTGGATATTTTGGATAATACGGGGTTTCAAAGTATCTGGGTTAAAGTCAAGAGCTGATTGTTCTTACAAGACTGTAGGGTTGGATTTTGATACTGGAATAGCTCAATGAAAGTTTTAATTGGTTTTGCTGCATTCGCCAAAGTTGTCATTTTCTTAGAACCTTGTGAAAGTTCAGGGTCTTCCTGATTCAGCTGTGGGGTGAGGCTCAGGGCTATAGTGTGTGTGACAAAGGCTCAGACAGACCATTCAGGTGGGACTGCTAACCCACGACTGTGTTAAATGTCCAGCTGCCTTTCAGTTTCTTAGTTAATGAAACATCATAGGTTTTGGGATGGTTAACATAGGTACACTGGTATCCATGGAGACTTTTACACTCTTTCTCTTAAAGTGGTATTAAATCTTCATTGGTATTAAGAGTCTTTACTATACCCTTTAAGGAGTAATTTCTCAAGTTTTTGTTACTAGAAATTTCAAAACTAATAATCTCTGTCCTTCCAAGGAATTTAGTGTTAAAAACCCAAAAGATGTGAATATAGATCGGTAATGAGAAGTTAGACTATTTACCTTGATTGCAAGGAATTGAGGGTGAGAGAATTGAGGGGGTTGCAATTAAAAGGCACATAATAATGGGTTGTTTTCTCTCCTCATAGACACTAGACTCAAAAGAGGCCGGGCGCAGTAACTCACGCCTGTAATCCTAGCACTCTGGGAGGCCGAGGCGGGTGGATGGCTCAAGATCAGCAGTTTGAAACCAGCCTGAGCAAGAGCAAGACCCCATCTCTACTAAAAATAGAAAGAAATTAATTGGCCAACTAAAAATATATAGAAAAAATTAGCCAGGCATGTTGGCGCATGCCTGTAGTCCCAGCTACTCGGGAGGCTGAGGCAGAAGGATCGCTTGAGCCCAGGAGTTTGAGGTTGCTGTGACCTAGGCTGACGTTACGGCACTCTAGCCCGGGCAACAGAGTGAGACTCTGTCTCAACAAAAAAAAGAAAAGAAACTAGACTCAAAAGAAATGGCAGAAACTCAACTAAATGAGTAGTTTAAATTCAAGAATTAATTTACTAATAATAGGTCATTAAAAATATAAATAGCTTAAAGAAGAAAACATAATGTCACCTGCTGGTTGTCATATACGGGATAGATTCTCTTCACAGAGATTATGTCAATGTGTTCTGAGCAGTTTATGGGACACATGGAGTTCTTTGATTCTAAGGTAGTCATGTGGGTACCTGGATCGGGGAGGGGGACAGCTCTTGAAATTGACATCTCTGGGCTCCCACTCCTAAATCATTGCTGGCCCAAGAGAATCCTCTCCATGTATCATGATTCGGTTAATGTCTTTAGTAATACCTGTGCTCTGTAGTGGGGCAAAGAAGAAAATGGCCTCTTAGCTTAATTTTAAATGGCAAAAGCTTTTGTGGAAGTAACTGTCAGGTCCTATCCTTGAACCAATACTAGAGAGGATTCGATTATTGAGCATGCATAGATGACTCATTCTTAATGTCTTAGCAGCATAGGCTTTAGTGCTCGGCTTCTTGGGATGAGAAAGGAGGTGTGAGTTAGTCAATACATGTGGCTTGGTAGTACGGAGGGGAGGACCTCCCCTAGACATTGGTCCTCCAGACAGTGGCAGTGGAGGGCTGCCTGGAAGCAGGAAGTGCAGGAACAGCCACCAGGAGCAGACTCCTCTAAAGTAGTTGTCTGAGAGCAAGGAGAACGGTGAAAAGCCAGGGTAGCCGTTGCACTGAGGATTGTGACCATGATTCTTTTAATGACTACTTGAGTTATTTTTCATTAACCGAAGCTTAAATACTGACTTTCTTGTTTTTTTTAATACGAGGCCTATTTTTAGCACTGATACTGCTTCATGCTTATGAAGAACACTAGAAATTTGCATTACGTGCAGTGGGCACTTGCAAACCTGCTGTTGATCTAACATAATGCAGAATTAGATCAAATTAAACAAACTTGTTGTAGATAGCACTTGCATCTATATTAAACCATGGATTATTTTATTAGTTTGTATTGCTTAGTGTTCAGTGATTACTCATCCTCAGATGTCACTTAAGTCCTGTCTACTGTTAAAATTTTTTTTACTATGTTGGTTAGAATGTTATATTATTGTTAACGTATGCAGGAATAATCCCATGTATATTTATTATTTCAATATTTGCTTTCTAGGTGCCAGGATTGCTGAGTATTCCCAACTGTACGACCAGATTGTATTCAGGGAGACACCCCTTAAAATTCAGAAGGATGGCTGGGCCAGCCCTCAGGATCCCTCCCTCCTCAGGTCTGCGTCACCTTCCCAGGTCCAACAGGGTAGCGAGAATTGGCTTCTGCATTCAACCTATAGTAACGGAGAGTTAGCAGATTTCTGTCCCCAGCCAGAGCAAGACTTGAGGTCAAGATATCCCACTTTAGAGATCAGCACAAAAAGTACACCCCGACAATTGTCCGCAGCTTGCTCCGTGCCTTCTCTTCAAACCTCCGACGCTCTGCCGGGTTCCATGCAGAGATGCAGCGTGATAGTCAGCCAGCCCAACAAAGAGAACTTGTGTCAGGGCCATCTCTACAACTCCTTGGGTCGGAAAGGAATCAGTGCAAAATATCAGCCTTATAACAGGTCCCAGTCATCTTCCTCAATCCTGATAAACAAATCGATGGACTCCATCAACTACCCTAGTGAAATGGAAAAGCAGCAGCTGCTGTCTCTACACAGAAGTTCCAGGTGTGAGAGTCACCAGAACTTGCTGCCAGGCATTGCTGACTCACAGCAGCCGGGCACAGAGAAACTCTCAGATCTCACACTCCAAGACTCGCAGAAAGTTTTGGTAGTAAATAGAAATTCGCCCTTAAATGCCCAAATAGCGACACAGAACTATTTTTCCAATTTCAAAGAGACTGATGGAGATGAAGATGACTATGTGGAAATAAAGTCAGAAGAAGATGAGGCAGAGATGGAGCCATCTCACAGTCGGAGGAGGAAATCTGACTCGAAGGTCGTGGATGCTGCCTTTTCGGGTAACGTCGGCAGCGGCAACACATCTTATTCTTTGAATAGCCCATGCACTCCCAGAAAGCCAATGAACAGCAAGCTGGAGCTTTCACCCTATCTGACATCATGTAATGATTCTGACAAACTGAGTGACTATCTTTGGAGGGGGCCTTCTCCCAACCAACAAAATATTGTACAGTCTTTAAGGGAAAAATTTCAGTGTCTCAGTTCAAGCAGCTTTGCTTAAGGTTGTAGTGACAGCTGCCTGAATTAGCTTCTTATTCTCCTAAGAACTATAGATACTGATGAGGTGTTTTATATGTACCAGATTAAAACCATTTTGTAATAACTAGAGGTGTAAAATATACTTTCTTTTACAGCACAACTTTTTGCAAATGGCTGATGATACAGCCAGGATTGTACTGTAGCAAACGTCAGCATCTAACGGTATATGTTCTGATGCTGATTGTCTCCCTGTTTCCTGTAAGTCAACCTTACTTGAAAAAATTTTTAGGCTTTTTTTTTTTTTTTTAATGTGATGGCCGCCCTGGTGTTTTCTCCCTTATCCTGACAAAGTGCTTATACGACAAGAAACGCAGTAATCCTCTCATATTATCCGGAAGCCCCAAGTAGTTTTATCCTGTGACTCAAAGGCAGCAAGGAGACTTTTTCACATGGTTTAAGAGGAAAGGACAGGAAAGCCGTTTAAAGAATTTTTGTTACATCTGTGGCAAGACCTTAGAATAACGTAAGTCAGAGACCTCTCATCGGAGCGTAGTCTGCAGTGCCCATTTTAGGGTTTCCACGCCAGTATTCCTACATCATTTCATTTTCACGTAGAAGTTCTATGACTGTTGAAAATTAAAATGCCAATCTGCATTTTGTTTTTTAAGCAGAAACCTGTACCTGTATTCCTGAACAAGGCCTGGAGAATGCACTGCTCATAGTGTTGAGTATATAATTTCTGGGGTGAAATGAATTATTTCCTTAATGGCCTAAAGAAAACCAAGGTCAATAAAATGCAAATTCGCTTAGCTCTTAGGAAAGACAGGATGACTTCTGGGAACAACTTGATTGTCTCTTCATATTACAGTTGAAAGGGGGAAAAAAAAACAAAACCCAAAGCAAAGACCTCCATGGCATTGTGTGTGCCTGTCTCTAATCAACACAAAGTGAACCATAAGCCAGAGTAAGACAAAGCACTTTAAAGTTACCTTTCCCAGGGGAGTTTTCCACCTGCACCTTCCTGAGTTTTGGACTCTGCTGAACGGGCTACTTGATCTTAGCCCTGAGCAGTCGCCGGCTGCAGGAATAAGGCAAGAATTAATTTTCTAAACCATATGTAACATGGAGCCTTTTTTTCAATTATTTTGAGGCATATAAAAGAACAGAATCTTTTGGTTACTAGGTTCTAATATCTTTTAAGTTGTAATTATAGTCTTTATACAGGATTTCATTGTGATACCATACACTACTCCAACTCCTTATGAAAGGAAACCAAAAAAAAAAATCAAAAGATGTGAGTAAAAAGCAAAATCAAAGCTAAAGAGAAAAATAAAAGCAGATTTATTGCTACCTTATAAAATATTCTATTTTGTTAAGACCATGGCTAATACAGCAGGAATGTTTTCTCAAACAATGGCCTTTGTGTTCTCATTTTTTAAGTGGTGGTATATTCTATGGCCCTTCCCCACCCTCTCAGTTTCCATTTTAAAAGATAGTTGGTGTAGGGAAAGGGGTCAGGGTTTCTCATTTAAAGGTAAGCAATAATACTGAATAAGTGACATCATAATTCTTTTCCTCTTTTTAAGCCCCATGCCTCTTTTTCTTAACTGTAAAACATAAAATGTGACCATTCTTATTTTACAAATAGGTAACCTAAGGCATTTGTCTTTCTTTTTAAATAACAACCCAAGTTTATTGCTTCTCCACACTATTATAGCTTATAAAACAAAGCCCATATTGAATAACATGCTTCTGGAAACATTCCTCCTTTCACTGCCTTCATTTAAACATGATACGAGTTTTCAAGATTAAGAAGTATTAAAAAAGACAAACATCATAAGAAAGTATGTTCTTAGACTTGCTACAGATGTGTAAGTACATTTGTAGTACCTATAAAATACGGCTACTTGACTCTTGCCCCAGGAATGCAGTTTCCCTTTTTTGCTTTTTAGTTTATATGACCCAAATTCTAATAGTCCATAATAGACACTGTTGTCTCTTAGAAATTATTCCCCACGCCAGTGTCTTGTACGATTTTGGTGTCCCCTATAGGAATACACCCCACTACACAAAGGTGGATGTCTTACTGTGTAAAATATTTACGTGGTTCTTAGGTTCAAGGACAAATAATCTGTAGTTTTATAGATCACTTCTGTTGGCCAGGACACAGGTTTTGAGAGCTATGTGTGCATAATCATGTTTGTATTTTTCCCCAAAGTTATCAAATAATTGCTTTTGTTTAAAAATAGTTTCTTTTAGAGGTGGGGTGGGGATGTATATAATTGGGGGGAAGAGTTAAACGTACTTAAAAGTATGTCAAGTTCTTATTAGTTTCCTGTACTGAAGGTTCATTTTTTTTTAATAAATTCACTTTTCCACCTACCTTATTCTTTGTGGGGAAAAAAATGCATCTAGGAAAACATAGTTTAAATACTGTATATAAGATAATAAAAGTTAGTAATGCCCATTATTTAATAAAGTTTGTAAAGTACAAAGTAAATTATAGTGTGAATTAATGTGTTTATTCTAATACATCAAGATTTTTCCAAACTACATTTAGCCATCCGACCTTGGCTTACTGTATACCATGTTTCAGTAGCCCATGACAAGACTCTTATGTATCTTTGGATTACTTTTGAAATACTGAATTTCATGACTGGGATTTTTTGTTTTCTTGATAGGTGGCTAAATTAGATCAATCACTAAATTAGCTTTTAAAAAAAAAATTTGTAGGCTGGGCGTGGTGATACATGCCTGTAGCCCCAGCTACTCATGAGGCTGAGGCAGAAGGATCGCTTGAGCCCAGGAGTTTGAGGCTGCTGTGAGCTAGGCTGACACCACAGCACTCGATCCCAGGTGACAGAGCAAGACTCTGTCTCAAAAAAAATTTTAATAAAAATAAAAATTTGTAGTAACAGAATACATCCTTTAAACTATTTCATTATTGAGTTGAAATATTAATGTAAAAGTTTTTTGGCACAAATTAAGGGTTTTTTTTTTTTCATTTAACTTCATTCTGAATTTTCTTTGATAGACAAATTTTTATAGGGAACAAATGCATGTTAATATAAATTGATATTCAGGGACATTTTCTAAAGCAATTCCCTTTCCAAATACAAGCACAAAGCCCTACCCCATTATAATGAAAGTATAGGTTGCCTAACTTGCCTCACACAGAGGACAACAGCTTCAAAATTTTTCCTTAGAATGTTTGAGTGGGAAGAGTTCCTAACTTCATATTGAGGAGCCCCAAGATCTGTTTTGCCTTGAGGTTGAAAATGGATGGGTTTGCTGTAAGTCTTGAGAGCTCAAGTTAGAGAATCAGATGATAGTAAAAGAACTGTGCCCTGCGTAAGTTCTATACATAGATCCTTAGGGGAAAGAAAAAGGCTTAATCAGGTTTATGATGCTCTGTAACAGCTGTTGAACATGAATATTTAAAAATTTTGTCTATTAAGTTGTCTTTTGATGTAAAGAAAATCTAAAAATCTGTATTTTGAAGGGCAAACGTTAACAATACATCAAGAGCTCTTGGCCGGACGTGGTGGCTCACGCCTGTAATCCTAGCATTCTGGGAGGCCAAGGCGGGTGGATCGTTTGAGCTCAGGAGTTCAAGACCAGCCTGAGCAAGATCTCTACTAAAGAGCAAGACCTCTACTAAAAAAAAAAAGAAAAAGAAATAGCTAGACAACTAAAAACGTGTACAGAAAAAATTAGGCAGGCATGGTGGCACATGCCTGTAGTCCCAGCTATTCGGGAGGCTGAGGCAGAAGGATTGCTTCAGCCCAGGAGTTTGAGGTTGCTGTGAGCTAGGCTGATGCCACGGCACTCTAGCCTGGGCAATAGAGTGAGACTCTATCTTAAAAAAAAAAAAGCTCTGACATCCTCTAATGTTGTTAGGTGGGTGCAAAAGTAACTGTGGTTTCAGACTGAATTTTAAATCATAACTTTTTCTACCTGGATAGTGGCAACTATACTCAATTCTATCACCCAGAAAGGGATTACAATAAAAGAACCCCTTCAACTTTTTTACCAGTCTATATGCATCTATATATATGTCTTCAACTTAAACCTCCTATTCAGAGATAAGATCTGAAGCTTTCTGTTGTGTGCTTATTCAATGCTTTTGTCTAAATATATATGTATATAAAGACATAAGCATTCTCTCACATTTAGTTTCTTGAATTTTTCTTCATAAGGAGTTTTGAGCATGGAATTCCAAAGATATTGTGGAAATACGTTGCATTTAAAAGTTTCATAAATGCAAACTATGCACAATCTACATGACTAAATAAAATTTGATGTTTGGTTTATAGAATATTTGAAAGCTCTTTCACAGGAGATCAAAAGTTCTTTTTTTGGAAGAATATTCTAAAATTCAGCACATGCAGCCATTGTCTGATTTGATCCTTAGAGGTGGAAATTTTTTTTTTTTTTTTGGAGACAGTCTCACTCTGTTGCCCGAGCTAGAGTGCTGTGGCGTCAGCCTAGCTCACAGCAACCTCAAACTCCTGGGCTCAAGCAATCCTCCTGCCTCAGCCTCCCGAGTAGCTGAGACTACAGGTATGCGCCACCATGCCCAGCTAATTTTTTCTATATATTTTTAGTTGGCCAATTAATTTGTTTTTATTTTTAGTAGAGACGGGGGTCTCCCTCTTGCTCAGGCTGGTTTTGAACTCCTGACCTTGAGCAATCCGCCCGCCTCGGCCTCCCAGAGTGCTAGGATTACAGGTGTGAGCCACTGCGACCGGCCTGTCTGCAACTTTTAAATGAGAGGTTTCCTAACTTCTACCCAACAAATTTTTAAAAACTTCTGACTTTCATTTGTCAGAGTCTTGTGCGCAGAGTATAAAATATTCCCTTTGGCTAAGAATTAATTCTGTCACCAATCCTACTAGAGAAGATGGTAAAATACCTACTGCTTTTTTGACTGTGTACATATGATACAGGGTTTTAGTGCTTATTAACATCGTAACAAAAAACCAGGACTTATTAACACAAAACTTCATTTATACCTAAACCAAGCAACAAGCCAAATGTCCTTTCATTGCTGAATATAAAAAATAATATGCTTCAAAAGGAAAATTTAAACAAAAGAAAAAAGAAAAAATACGCTTCATATTAAAGAAAAACCATAATCAAGCAGAGATTCCCCCAGGAACAACATTCCACAACAAAGTTGGATTTTTGCCCCAGACACATAAGAATGTTTCCCTAATAGGAAATCTATTTATGTTATCAATTATATAAATGAGTTAAAAGACAAGAATCCATATGGATAGCTCATTAAATGCCAAAAAGGAATTTGATATAATTCTTATCTATTTATGGATTAAAAAACTTCTCAGTAAACTCAGAACAGGTGCAAGCTTCCTTTAGTTGATAGAGCATAAGAAAACAATACAAAAATCATGAGGTGAGATACTACTACTAACAAACAACAAAACAAGAATATCTACCAACAATGGTATTATTCAACATTGTCCTGGGCTTTCACGAATGCAATTAAAAAAAAGTACAAGAGGTATAAATATTGGAAAGAAGAAACAATTATCATTATTTGTAATAGTTTGCTGAGAAAACTCTAGAAAATCAACAAGTATAATCAAATAGTAAAAAATGCCAAGGCATAGAAATCATCACAATAACGCTAACACAATGCTAGCTGACAGTCGCGGAGCACCCCCCACCCCCGGGGCCCAGCACACTGTGACGTGCTCATGCCCACGGCCTCAGTGTTCTGCTCAGCAGCCACCTGCGGCAGAGGACCAGACCAACGGAATAGCAGCAGGGAAGAGACAAAGTCCAGACACATACTCGAGTCCCTTTGATACCCTTTAACAATGGTAGTTAAAGAAAGATTATTAAATAAATGATCCTAAAACAAATAGCCATCCATCTAGGGGAAAAAAAGGAAAAACTTTACCTAATAAAATAAACACAGGTTGGGTGGGGTGGCTCCCACCTGTTATCCTAGCACTTTGGGAGGCCAAGGTGGGAGGATCATTTGAGCCCATGAGTTTAAGACCACCCTGGGCAAGGGCGAGACCCCATCACTACAAAAAATAAAAAATAGAAAAATTAGGCAGGCATGGTGGTGTGCACCTGTAGTCCCAGCTACTTGGGAGGCTGAGGCAGGAGGAACATTTGAGCCAAGAATTTGAGGCTGTAGTGAGCTATGACGATGCACTGCACTCTAGCCTGGGCAATAGAGTGAGAAGCTGTCTCAAAAAGAAAAAAGGTATATGTGTGTATACATATACATAGTATATATGAAGAGAATATCTGGAACCTCTATGATAGTAAAGGTTAAAATTCTTTTTTTCTTTTCTTTTTTTTTTTTTTGAGACAAGAGTCTCACTCTGTTGCCCAGGCTAGAGTGCCGTGGCGTCAGCCTAACTCACAGCAACCTCAAGCTCCTGGGCTCAAGCGATCCTCCTGCCTCAGCCTCCCGAGTAGCTGGGACTATAGGCATGCGCCACCATGCCCGGCTAATTTTTTCTATATATTTTTAGTTGGCCAATTCATTTCTTTCTATTTGTAGTAGAGACGGGGTCTCGCTCTTGCTCAGGCTAGTTTCGAACTCCCGACCTTGAGCGATCCACCCACCTCGGCCTCCCAAAGTGCTAGGATTACAGGCATAAGCCACTGAGCCCGGCCTCCCAAAGGGCTAGGATTACAGGCATGAGCCACTGAGCCTGCCCTAAGGTTAAAATTCGTAAGGAATAAAAAAAAAAAGAGCTCTGAGACCTCCAGGTAAAGACGGCAGACTGAACACATGCACTTAAGATTTCATTCCTCCTTGAAGCCCCACTAAAAGCACAGAAAAGGAATGTTTCCCACCCCCTAAGGCATTAAGTGACAAGCAAAAAGGGAACAAAGGAAACAGAATTTGGGCAGTTGAAAAGTCAACAGACTTGCTCTGCATAATCAGCACAAACCAGAAAAAGAAAAGGAAAGGAAACGAAAAAGGAAAAAGGAAAGGAAAGGAAAGGAAAGCAAAGCAAAGCAAAAGGAAAAGGAAAGGAAAAGGAAAAGGAAAGGAAAAAGGAAAGGAAAGGAAAGGAAAAAGGAAAGGAAAGGAAGAAGGAAGGAAGGAAGGAAGGAAGAAAGAAAAGTCAACAGACAAGAAGTAACCAACATGACAGACCTAAGAAAACTAAATCCAAAGTCAGCAGTAGGGAAAAGCAAAAAATCACCGTGATGCACAGTACAAAATCCCCAAAAGGCTCAGGAGCCTGCTGGCACAAGGGACTTTGGGTGGGGGGATGAATGTGCTTAAAACGAAGGTCGTGGCTGGAGACCTGTTTGCAAAGGGGCCAGAGCTCCAGATGCCTCTCTTCTCTGCACACTCAGAAGATAAAACAGGGGCTATGGACAGGGGCGACTGAGCACAGTGGAGCAAGAGCGATGTACTGAAAACTGGGAGTAAGTGAATTTACCTGGCGAGGCTGACACAGTCCACTAGTCCGTTCCCACCCCAATTCTGGGTGCGAGGCCAGGGACCTCAGGGAGAGGACTGGAAGGTCCTTCTCTGGGGAGTCTGATGAGCCATAGAGAAAGGACCTAAAGACACAGACATCAGGCGTTCCTTACAGACACGCCACAGGAACAGCTCCTGCAGTGAAGACCACAGTCGCAAGCCTCACGTGCGATGTCAAGGGCCGCCAGTCAGGCGGGGCAAGCCCCACACTTAAGCGTGAGCTGTCACATCTCTATCATAAAGACAGAGACCAAACGATACCAACAGAGCAAAGGAACCTGTAGGAAACAATCCAGGTAGGGAGAAGATTTGGAGATAAAAGCAACTTGTTATCCTCAGTGAAGTTCATAGATAACATTACATCTATAAAATAAGAACAGGATGCTACAAAAAGTTCAGGGTACAAAAATGAAATCCTAGAAGTTAAAAATATGATAGCAAATATATACAATGGAATTTTATTCAGCCTTAAAAGATAGGAAATTCTGGCACACGGTATAATATGGATTAACCTTGAGAACATTATGCTAAGTAAAATAAGACAGAGACAAAAAGACAAATACTGTGCGACTACACTTACATGAGGTTCTTAGAGTAGTCAAATTCATAGTGCTGGAAAGCAGAATGGAGGCTGCCAGAAGCTTGGGGAAAAAGAGTAGGGGGAGTTGGTGTTCAATGGATAGAGAGTTTCAGTTTTGAAAAATGAAAACGTTCTGGAGATTGGTTATACAAAGATGTGAATATACGCAACAATACTGAATTGTACGCTTAAAAATGGTTAAGATGGCAAATATTATGTGTATTTCACCACAATTAAAAATAGGAAATTGAAATGACACAAAAACAAAAAACAAAAAAATATGATAACGTATGTGAAATGAAACATTTAACGGAATTGGGAAGATTAAGTTACGGAAGCCTCCCAGCAGACTGTAAGGCAAAGAGATGGAAAACAGTAGGAAAAGGATATGGTAATTAGGGGACCAGGCTAGGGGGAGATCCAGAAAAAGAAAGCAGAGAATTACAAGTGAAATAATCCAAGACAATAAGGACACGGATTAATTACCTTACTGAAAGGGTGCCCGGTGTGACAGAAAAGAAGAAAATCAGATATACAGTGAGGCACATCACCCCAAATTTTAGAATGCTGGGGACACAGAAGCTCCTCCGAGCTTCTGAAGAGGAAGATTCCACACAAGGCCTGGAATCAGCCTGCACTTGCTGCAGGACAGGCAAACTGGAAGACCGGGAGCAATGCTACACAATTAGGAAGGGAAATGCTTTCTACCTAGAATTTTATACTCATTGAAACCATCAAGTATCAGGGTAAATAAAGATGCAAGGTCAGAAAACTTTACCTTCCATGAACCCATTCTCAGGAAGATACTGGAGGAAAAATAAACAAGAGAAAACAAAGAGAACAGGATGTGAGATACAGCAGATCGAAAGAGAGAGAGGCAAAGAGGCGGCAGTGGGTCTGTGCGGCAGGCCCAGAGACTTCCCCGGGACGCGGCCGGCCGGCCCCTGGCCATGCAACAGGCGGAGGCGTCTCAGAGAGTTTGAGGTTGCATTAGTGACATTTACGGAGAAAACTAGATAAACAAACAAAACTAGACAATTTTAAGTGTAGGGGGACTAATGGCTGTGCAAAAGAAAAAGTAATTACAGCATATAGGACTACCTGGCTTATCTACAAGTAACATTTAAGTCATCTCAGCGTGAACCCCAGCAATCCACAGCTGCAGTGAGAGAAGGGGAGGCAGGAAGCACGCGAGGGTGAAGGAGAAAGCAATCCTCATCTTTTAGAGAAGAGCAAAATATAACGTCTGAAATAAAAAACCAGAAACAGCCACTGTAAGCTCTGCAGAGGTAAGCACCGAAGGGTCAGGGAGGCGGCTGGAAGCTCCTGGCCCTGGGCGCGGGCGGCCGGGCTCCACGGACAGGCTGCTCCGCGCACAGGCTCTCGGCGCGCCGGCCGCGGGCACGCACATCTCTGATGAGAGTCAAAGCCAAATGCAGCCGAAAAGAGCTGTCACAAATTCTGAGGAAGAAAGACGAACATACAAATAGGAGAGCAAAGCAACCATGCCAGTAATTCCCAGAAATTTATAAATGATTAACAAACTGATCATCAGTAATGACAAAGGAAATGTCATTTTCTCCTCTCAAGCTGAAGAAGATCAAAAGAGCACACGTACTCAGCAGTGGAGAACGTACAATCTTGTATAATCTGCACACAGACATGCACGAAAACGGAAATGCCTTTCACAAGCAAATTCACCTCTAGGAACTTATTTTATAGAAACTTAGTATGAGACCTTCACTCCTGGCTACACCCGGAATGATTTCCTTTCTCTTCACAAATATTTAGCACAAGCATAAAAAGTCATGGTAAGCGATACTCATCATCACGGCACTTTTTTCCATAGAGGTAAAATTCACATAACCCCAAATTCACCATTTAGGCCAGTTTAAAGTGTCCGTTCAGTGGTCTTTACTACCTTCACAGTGTCGTGCAGCCAGCGCCACTACTGCATTTCTGAACATCTCCATCACTCACGAGAAGAGCCTGTGCCCACCAAGCAGCCACTCCACTCCCACTCCCTTTCCCTTCAGCCCCGAATCTGCTTTCTGTTTCTGCGGAGTTGCCCATTCTGGAACCATATGACACGCGGCCTTGAGCCCAGCTTCTTGCACTCAGCACAATGCCTTCAAGGAACATGCATGTTGTAGCGTGTCAGTGCCACACTCCTTGTTATGGCTAAATAACAAGTCCAGGTTCAATGATCGCTAGGAGGACGCACAGGACGCAGCATCAAGTCACAGTCACAGCTATTCACAAATTTATCACAGCACAAGGACACGAGGCAAAATTAGCAGAGGGAAAAGGCTCCAGAGGAAAACAGGCACAAGCACTGGAGTCCTCTCCAGTGGAGTCACAGGACACATTTAATTCCTCCAGCAAGGAGCAGTGATAATGCATGTGAAATGCCACCCCCAGGACCTCATTAGGGACTCAGTGCCTAGGGTTTTTATGGGGGGCTGGTCACCTAGGCCCTCTCTGCCTGGCCCATAGCGCATTCCAGTCTCCCAGAAGGAAAGCAGCTGTTCAGCATAGACCACATATCTGTGCAATCAGCTTAGGCACAGTGAGCCTCTCTTACCGGTGCAGAGAAGGGTGGGAACCCCCCCCGTAATCCAAGTTCCCAGACACCAACCCAGGGCCAGCCTTGCAAGTGGCTTTTCTAATGTCGACCATCCCAAGCCTGCTATGTTAACTCTCTTCTGCACAATACCAAAAATCATGGCTACCAACAGCATCCAGGTTTTATTAATATATTATAATCTTTCAGTTTTATTTCCAAAATTCCTGGGAAAGAGGCAGGTGGGCCCAGCTTAGACTTGTTGTGGCTGCTTCTTTGGTATTCACATAGATGAAGGTGGGAGGACAAGTCCCTCCCCATCTGCTGTGCAAACAATCTGACAGGTCTCTCTTCACCCTTTGATATTTTTGTTCAGAAAAATCTCTTGTGGGACGGGTGTGGTGGCTATAATCCTAGCACTCTGGAAGGTTGAGGCAGGAGGACTGCTTGAGGTCAGGAGTTCAAGACCGGCCTCAGCAAGAGCGAGACCCCACCTCTACTAAAAAAATAGAAAGAAATTAGCTGGGCAAGTGAAAATAGAAAAAATTAGCCAGGCATGGTGGCACATGCCTGTAGTCCCAGCTACTCGGGAGGCTGAGGCAGGAGGATCGCTTGAGCCCAGGAGTTTGAGGCTGCTATAGGCTAGGCTGATGCTACAGCACTGTAGCCTGGGCAACAGAGCTAGACTCTGTCTCAAAAAAAATGAAAAGAGAGAGAAAAAAAGAAAAATCTTTGGTACCTCTGGGTGTGCACACACAGCTGAGGGTGGGAGAGGGCATGCCAAACCATGCTGGCTCCCAAGAGAAAGCCAGCTGGACACATGGGCCACCAGGAGAAGGCTGCGTGTCCATCACAGCCTGGGAAATGGTCTTTCATGTTTATTTTCCAAACACTCTACTGCCGCCTCAGGTTGTAAGACAACGCCTGTGCCATTTAAAATGTTTTCACAAATCTGTGTCATAAGCAGACGGGGGTGAAAAAGGGCTGCAGTGGATTAGAGGCCTGTAACGACATTCACTTTCTACTCAGAATCTATCTTCGTATCGCAGTCAGGAAAAGAACCACTCTGATGACAATAAATCAGTCCAAGTTTTTAGGCTCTCTGAATTGTGCATGTAGCCCTCAGGAGACCTGTCTCAAAGAAGAAAACAACAAATAGAGCCCCAAGTGGCCTAATATCTCACAGGCTGCTGCCTACTGGAGTAGCACATCAGTGCTCCCGTGTGGGGACTCAGACAGAGAAACGGAAGTTGCCTGCAGTGTGGGTGTCCTCTCCAGATTCGAAACAAGATTCAGTTTGGACAACATAAAGACTGATTTTTTCCTCCAGAGGAGGAAAAGATATAGCTCCTAGCTGACAGGTTAAAAATGGGTTCAAAGGTGTCTGTTAGTCCCTTGCTATCTGAATTCTTGCAATACAAACTCAAAAACTAAATAGATTCAGATAAATTTTCAAATAAATCCATTACTATCTGAACCCTTCCTTCTTGCTATCTGAAAGGCAAGAACCAAAAAAGATTTTAATAACAGAAGATACCTGTATATATCTTCATCTAACAGAGGAATCAGCAAATTTTTCCTATAAAGGGCAAATTGTAAATAATTTGTTTTTCAAGTCATCTAGCTTAAAGGTCTCGGTTGCATCTACTCAGCTCAGCAGCTGCAGCAAAAAAACCCAGCTACAGACACTACGTAAACAAACTCGTGGGGCAGTGTTCCTATAAAACGTCATTTACAGAAACACATGGTGAGCTGGATTTGGCTCCTGGGCCATAGTTAGCTGACCCTTCATCTGAGTCAAGACTTTAATCTAGTTTAATAGTATCAGGCCCACATTATTACTGTTTCAAATGGCAAAAGCTTTGATGATATAAAACATTGACTTTTACTGTCTGTGTGAAATAAGAAGGGACCATGCTAAAATGAGAAAGATCTCAGTTATGCATAGTACTTGCAATTCAGGCTAAGGAAATTTTAGGTATACCACTTAGAAAAATACTGTTTTTCTGAAAAATATTTCATCAATCTTTTACGTTTATATTTTAATTGAAAAAGCTACAGTTTAAAAGGCAATAACTCACTTTTTAATTGTTGCACGGCTGTGAAGTGGGATAGCACAGCTGTGACCCGACCCCAACCTGGCAGTCCCTGAAGCCCATTCCTACCACTGTAGTTCCGGAAGAGCCACTCTCCTCATGTGTTTTATTTTTCTATTTTAATTTTTTTCTTAGAAAGGACCTAGTTTAATTAAAGATGTCAATCTTTATGGACTCTTCCCCCAGACTTTGCACCCCCAAATTATATGTCATAATATAACATTCTACACAAAGATGATATTTGGGTTATGGACCATAGTGAAGTGAATGCTTATGAATCCCACCTCTCAAATACAAACTAGGTTACCAATACTTTGCATCTACATGTTTCACTTCAATTATTTTTTAATATACAAAGTAATACATGTATATGATTTTTAAGGTTATAGCTTGATAAGGTTTGTAACTTAAATAGCAGTTCCTACCCACCCTGACCTGCCCTTCTTCCCTGACATCCTCCTGCTCCCCTTACTTAAGCTCTTTGAACTGCATTATTTTTTAAAATAAATAACTTATTGAAATATAAATCACATACCATCATAAAGTTTACTCTTTTACAATGTACTATTCAGTGTTTTTAGTGTGCAACCCCTACCACCGGCTACTTGCAGAACATTTTCCATCAACCCCCAGAAGCAGCCCTGTCCCCACGAGCAGTCATTGCCCACCCCCTGCCCCCAGTCCCTGGCAACCACTCACCTCCTGTCTCTGTGGGTTTGTCTATTCTGGACATTTCACAGAAAAGGGAACCAGACAATAAATATGTGGCCTTTTGCGTCTGGCTTCCTCATGTAAAAAGGATGCAGTTTTAAGAACAACTTTTTTCTGTTAAAAAACATTACGTGTTCATTGTAGCAAATGTAAAAAATATATAAAAGCATGCATAAACTTTAAATATCTACACAGAGATAACCACTGTTAACATTTGTGTAAATTTCTTCTACACAATTAAATTCATACTATCCAGACTGTCTTAGAATCTGCTTTTTGACGTAATGTAGTATGCACATTTTTTTATGGTGTCTTTAAATAGATTTTCCCAAAGCATGATTTTTAAGACTTTTATAATATTCTATTGTATACATATGCCATAATTTATTTGATTCCCCTATTAAAAATTTATATCATTTCTGGTTCTTTTTAAATAATTATAAATAAAAGTATACTGAACTTGCTTGTAATTATATCTTTAGAGGTATCCATGATTATTTCCTTGACACAAATACCTAGAAATATTAATACAATTTCCGTGTTAAACAGCATACTTGTTTTTAAGAGTCCCAACACACATTGCTAAGTTTTCTTCCCCAAAGGTGGTATGCATCTGCACTCCCATCCACTGTAGTAGGACCTCACTCTGACCACTTCATCGTTTTTAAAAATCTTCCAATAGGGTAAGCAAGGAAATGGTATTTCTTTCCTTCATTTGTATTTCTCTGACGACCAGTGAGATTGAACAATTTTAACATTTAGTTTTACAAAATTTTAAAATATTTTTAGCTATTTATACCATTTATAATGCCTGTAAGTGATTTTAAAAACCACTTTAACTTACATGGAATTCACTATATTGAGCTCAAGGACCTACAGCCACAGGTCACTGTCAGAGCCTGTGCTGCAGAGAAGACACACACAACTCTGAGTGGCAGGGTTGCCACTTTAGTTCCCTTGGAGACAAATGGGGAACGCATAGAACCCATGTGCTAAGGTGTCCCCGACTTTGGGAGTAGCCACTTTCTAGCTGGAACATTGCTTTTTGGGTGGGGAGGGTTGAATCTTCACCCAGAAGCCCTGAACCCCATTTCCACTGGAAATAATAAACCCATGATCCAAGTGCTCGACTCTCTAATCTCACCTTGACCCCTCTGGACCCTGCCTGCCCTCCGTCCCAGCCACACCTCCTTCTTCTGTCCTGCCAACAGGCAGGCTCCTTCCCACCCCAAGCGCTTTGCTCTAGCTGGTACCTCACCTGTGACCCCCTATGCCCACCCCACAGGGCTGGCTGCTCCTCTCACTCTGGTGAGGGGCTTGCGCCACCTCCTTGGGCAGGCCTTCCCCACGTGGAGCACCCCAGTCACTCCTGTACCATCCTACTCTCTGCACGGCCCACAGGCCTGTTCTCCGTCCTTTTTTCTTTCTTCCCTCTCTCTGTCCCATCCCCTTGACCCCACCGCCTTCTTGGGGGTCTAGAGCTGGTTGCTGAGCACAGCATCCAGCAAGTGTTCAGAATACATTTGTTGGGTGCACACAGGTATGAATGAAATTAGTTTCGAGAGACCCCCCACCACCTTGGACTAAGCTAGTTTCCACAATCAATAATTGCTAACCGGCTGTCTCAGGTTGGGGCTGGAAGGATCCCTATGATGGATGTTCTCCCCAGAAACTGCCCTGGAGCGAAACTCTTGGGAGCCCCCTGCTGAACTGCTGGCCTCAGCCGGGCGCCGCTTACTCCTAAGTCCACAGCAGCACCCAGGCGTTAGCCTCTTCCACAGCCCTGGCCAGGCTCCGATTAGTCCTCTGACTCTCCTCTGGCTTGTAAAATAAAATTATAAGCCCCTCAAACCTTGATTCAGCCTTGGCTACAATAAAAAGACAAAATGTGAATCACAGTGACGTGTGGTGGAGTGCTTTCGGAAGAAACAATCTTGCTGACAGTTACAAAATTGTCTTTTTTAAATTACCTTTCTTAATCTTCCTGAACGATCAGGAAGGAGTGGTTAGAGAACATTTATATACCAGTGTCTACAAACGCACTGCAAGTCAGGAAGGGCAAAGGTCTCATTCGAGTTTAAACCTCTGGAGCTTTTGTCGGTCATCATAAATCAGTCATCCAGCTCAAAATTTCCTGAGGAGAAGTAGCTTCCTGAGCTCTTCAACTAGTCACCATTTTTTGGTTTAATCTCTCACAAATGTAACCTGTAACTATGAAGCACACCATGGCAACAAAGCTTATAGAACAGGCTGTGGGAAATGGCATTCCTTACTACACAGAGCATGTTTTAAGAAAACGAATATTCTCTTAGGTGGTCAATGAACTCAAGAGCCTTGAGATAATCCACTGCCATCAGTGTCTGTCCATCCAACCATCTATCTATCTATCCATCTATCCATCTGTCTTTCTGTCTATCCGTCTGTCTGTCTATCCACCCATCATCTATCCATCCCTATATCTATCTATCCATGTGGTGTAGGCTTCTCTTGCTTGTCAGGAACCTTCAGAATCTTTAGTCTAGCCTCTTAGAATGCCTGAAGTAAGGAGTGCCTCTAGTGAATCCAAATCCAACTACGGAACCTCATTGCTCCTGGTATCTAAGGGCTGACTGGGACAGGCCAGCATGAGAGTGCTGAGCTCTCACCAAGGCCCGGAGGATGTGCCACGGGAGGCGCTTTTCAATTTGAAGTCAACAGCTGTGAGTGTGGGGCCAGCAGGCCCTCTCCCCTCTCTCTCCCTGTCCGGATGGATGGGCTGAGGATGGTCAGTCTCCTCTGCCTGCTGCTTTCCCTTAGCAGAGGGACCTTGGCCTGTAATCCACTCTGAGGAATGCATGGAATTCAGCTCTAAATCTCTCCTCCGTAGTCTGCCACCTGCCCAGAGGCATGACAAGGCACAGCCACCCCCGACCTCCATGGGTAGCCCCCTGTCTGCATTCCCAGGGCCCAGCTGTGCCCCGGGCTCTGTGGCTGACACTGGCGATCTGGTCAAGGTCACTGGGCAATTTTCAAAGGGTGAAATCTGCCAATGCTCTGAGTGAAAGCCAGTTCTTTCCCACGGCTTCTGCCCATCCGGCTGACACCTGGGCACCCGAAGCAGAGAACCCAGCAGAGCTCGCAGGGGCTTCGGGCCTGCAGAACCGCGAGCCACTTAACGGGCATGGTTGAAGCTCCTATCTTTACAGTAATTTGCAGCAACAGAAAACTAACAGAGTGGAGTTGCTGGGATCAAGTGTAACAGAGAACTCCCTAGTTCCTTCCTTAGGCTCGAATTACAGTATTTCTTTATGCTAGATGATAAACGAGTGGTGGCCGCCTCCTCTCCAGGCGCTAGTGTCTCCATCGCTTGTGCCCACTGTGTTTCCACTTCCTTCATGGCACGCAGACTCTTGGCGACTCGAGACACGGAGCCGTAAAGAGTTCTCTTAGGCTTAGCTATGATTTTCCATCAGAGGTTCTCAATGCTGCCTGCACATCAGGATTGACTGAGTAGCTGTATGGTCCATTCGTGGCTACAACAAAACACCAGACTGGGTGGTTTATAAACAATAGAGAGTTATCGTTTGCAGTTTTGGAGGCTCGGAGGTCCAGAATCAAGGCAGATTTGGTGTCTGGTGAGGGCCCATTTCCTGGTTCTCAGGTCATGCCTTCTCACTGTGTCCTCGCGTGGTGGAGGGGCAAGGCAGCTCTTGGAGATTCTAAGGGCACGAATCCCCCCAGGGAACCCAATCACCTCCTAAAGGCCCCTGCTCCTGACCCCATCATGCTGGTGATGTGGCTGCACCAGATGCATTTGTCGGGGGGAGCACAAACATTCAGGCCATAGCAGTGGCTTTTTAAGAATACTAATACCTGGGCGCCTCCACATGAGGTTCTGATTCTTTAGATCTAGGGGCAGGCCCAGACATAGGTATTTTTTAAACAGCTCCCTGGGTGGTTCTAAAGTGTAGTCCACACTGAGAACTGAGCCTGGTAGGCAGAATTCTAAGATGCCCCCATGACCTCTACTCCCTGGTGTCCCTCCTATGACTGAGCTACCTTATGAGGCAAAATGGATCTTACATGTGTGATTAGGTTTATTAATGAACTGACCCTAAGGTAGGGAGATGATCTGGCAGGCCCAACCTCATCACACAGGGCGTTTGTCTAGCGATTTTAAAGAGGGTGTCTCATTTAGTATGACAGGTACAACAATAACACGTTAGAAGAAAATACAGGACAACAGCTTCACGATCTTGGAATAAAAGATTTCTTACACAGGATACAAAAAGCACTAACCATTAGGGAAAAGACTGATAAATTAGACAATAAAAATTTGTTCATCAAAAGAATGAAAATTCACACTGCAAGAAGATACTTGCCATCCATCTACATGACAAGAGATTTATAACCCGAATATACAAAGAACTGTTAAAAGCAACAGGAAAAAGAAAGATAACCTGATTTTTAAAATGGGCAAAAGGTCATATCCTGTTCATAATGCCAACCCACGCCCCAAAACAAACCAAAACAACCGGGCAAAAAACATGAGCAAATACGTCCCAAAAGAGACTATCCAAATGGCCAATTAGCATATAAAAAGGTGTTTGACCTCATTAGCCAACAGGAAAATGCAAATCAAAACCACAATGACACTCTGGGAGGCCAAGGCCGGTGGATTGCTCAAGGTCAGGAGTTCAAAACCAGCCTGAGCAAGAGCGAGACCCCGTCTCTACTACAAATAGAAAGAAATTAATTGGCCAACCAAAAATATATAGAAAAACTTAGCTGGGCATGGTGGCGCATGCCTGTAGTCCCAGCTACTCGGGAGGCTGAGGCAGAAGGATTGCTTGAGCCCAGGAGTCTGAGGTTGCTGTGAGCTAGGCTGA
>CAUYRT010011554.1:0-10034 GCA_963574885.1 Lepilemur ruficaudatus
AAGGAAACAATCAACAGAGCAAAGAGAGAACCTACAGAATGGGGGAGGATATCCACAAGCTACACATCCAATTAAGGGGTATTGGCCAGAATTTATAAAGAACTCAAGAAATCAGTAAGAAAAAAACAAACAACCCCATTAAAAAGTGGGCAAAAGGCATGAACAGAAGCCTCTCAAAAGAAGAAAGACAAATGGCCAAGAAACATATTAAAACCACAATGAGATATCACCTTACTCCAGTCAGAATGGCATTTATCAAAAAGTCCAAAAACAATAGATACTGGCACAGATGCAGAGAAAAAGGAACACTTATACACTGTTGTTGGGTAAAATAAGTATTCAACAACCAATAATTTACCCTATAAAATTGACAAACAAAAAATATAAGAGGGAACGGTATATTTACAATAACAACAAAAGCAAAACAGAACAGAATATGTAGGAAAAAATGTAACAGGAATATGTAAAATCCCCATAAAGCAAACAAAAGAAATTACTGAAAGACATAAATTAGATCCAGGTGAATTAGAAAGATAAGCTGACTATACTATTATATATAAGTCCATTCTTCCCAAGTTTAATAATCAATTAAATACCATTCCAATCTCACCTACTGAGATTTTATTTTACTTGAAAACTGATTCCATAAATTCATATGGAAGATAACCAGATTAGCATAGTCAATAAAACTTTGAAACAGAAGAATAAAAGGAAGACTTTGCTATAAAAAAATAAAGTATAGCAAAAAGTTATGATAATTAAAGTGGTATAGTATCTAAGCAACAACAAAACATTAAGTAATTGAAAAAAAATTCAAAGTCCAGAAATAGATAAATGAGTTTCATCACTGATAAATGTGAGATTTCATATAAATGCGAAGTAAATGGATTAGTCAGTAACTACTGTTAGACAATTGGTTACACAGTTAGAAAAGAATTTAGCTAAGTCATTTTAACCTTATCTTTATACCAAAATAAACTCCAGGTAACAACTTAAGTGTAAAAATCATAACAACAATAGTGAACAAAAGCACAAAAAACCTAGGTGGTTTTGTGAAGGCAGAAAAGAGGAGGTTATTTGGAAGAATCAAAATCCGAAATGTGTATAAACACTGGATGCAGAAATTCCTTTTCTAGGATTTTAATATAAGTAAATAACCAGACAAGTGTGTAAAGACACAAATACAAAGAGGTTTGTTGCAGCACTTTTAATAACATCAGAAAAATCAGAAATATTCTAAAGATTCAAGACTGGTTAAGGAAGTTACAGTACTTCTATATAATAGAATATTAACCAGCCATTGAGAATTTTGGTGTAGAAAAATATTTGACCCAGGAAAATATGTGAATAATATTGCCAAATGAAAAAAATATGTTTAGAATACTAAGACATACGACCCCATATGTACATACATGGGTATAAATGTAATATTCACATATATTATTTGATATGTGTCTATATATAAATTATATGATATTTATAGATAGATAGATATAGATAGATATGTTAGTATCTATCTCTGAGTGATGGATTTATAAATAATTTCTGTTTGGGGTATATTTGTGGCTTTTTGGCTATTTCGCATTTTCCACAATGAATGTAGATACCATTTTGAATTTGGAAAAATGTTAATGTTTTAAACTTTGTTAAATATGCACGGAAAGTTTAGTCCTAAGTAATGTGATTTCCTGGCAAGCTCTTCAAAATGAACTGGACTCAAATGTGTAATTTCAGGAAACCGAATGATTTTAACTGCTGGTTAGAGTCGTGACCTACACACCAATTAAATATTATCTCATTTTAAAACAACATGCTAAATGAGAGACAGGAAAAAGTAATAAATCAGAATCATCAATACTGGAGTAGTTTGTGATGATCGTTATGAGTGTAACACTCAAATTACTCTTTTTGGTTTTGGACAGCGTTTGCTGCTGAGGTGGATTAGAAGTGGGAGTTACAACCTACCCTACCCTTGGAGGTGGCAAAACAGACCACACTCAGGAGTGTGGGATGATACCTGGAAGCAAATGTATAACCATAAAGATCCAAGCGCACGAGGAAGAACTGCACTGAGAAAAAAATAAACACACAAACTTACTACAATCTTAACAAATTCAGGAACTGCACAAACCACTTCAAGCCTAACCACGCTTGCAAAAGATTCCCTAAGATCAGGAAACTACCAGGGGAATTCTAAGATTCCCTGAAACATGTGGAAAGATCTTGAACTATATGTTTTTTTCCTTTGAGGTCCTGCCCTAAATTCTATGAGAATTGACTCACACTATTTTGAAATGACTAGAGTTACTAGAAATTACTAGAAATTACTGTCTTGGGGTAAATTATCCGTAGAACCACAAAAACTCTATTTGGATGTTAGTGCTCCAACCTGAAGGCATATTTCATTTTAAGGAAAAGGTGAAATTTAGATTCATAAATTGGGGGTCACTGTTCACTTCACAAAGATGGTTTGCTATAGGACTCCCTTAAAAAGAGTAGGCTGCTCTCTGCTCTCTTGCAATTACAATATTATGCAACTTGAGAATGCATTAATCTACTGCACAAGGCAAGGCACACCTAAGCTAGGGAAGAATTTAACTGCACCAGCAATTGCCCCTAAAAAAGCATCTTGTTATGTACTTGAAAAAGTTCCTCGTCTCTGGCTCAATAGCAGCGTCAAAATTGCAAGCAGCTTCTCTCGGCATAGGCTTCTAATATTGATGGGAGGCTAAAATCCTCATAAGCTAAACAGATCACTAACTTCTACACTGGCTAGTTCACCTAGAATGCAGGACGGAGGGAATTAGAGCAAGAATATTCAGAGGTGGGCAGTTACGCGGGGCCATACTCTCGAAATCATAGAAACTTAGGGTCACACTCACCCTGAAGTCAAGTTCTCTCCAACATGGTAAAAAGAATCATCAGGGACAGGTGCTTCTGTGGGTTTTAATGCACAAGGGTGACAAAACAAAATTAACTAGGCAGGTATGAGCAATGGGAACCAAAATGGACCATGTTATATAGACTTTAGAATCTAGATGGTTGCTAATCATGAAGAAAAAGCCAAATGCTCAGTCCAACAAAGGAGAGAGGGTCCAAGGACATCGGCATCACCTGGGAGCGTGTTAGAACTGTAGATTCTCAGGACCCACCAGGGATCTACTGAATCAGAAACCTGGTACGGGGGCGTTTTCGTCAATCTGTTTTTAACTTAACAAGTCCTTCAGAGGATTCTGGAAGTAGCTCAAGGTTGAACCACTCGTGGTTAGAGGGCAACCACTGGGATCTAATCTTTCACTTAGGAGCTGTGTGACTTTGGAAAACTCACTGAACCACTGTGAGCTTCCGTCTTCCTATCTGTGAATTTGGGCTCACTAAGGTATACATCTTCATCAAGGGGTTGTTGTGAGATTAAAACATGCAAAGAGTTTAATAAGAAACTTGATACCTAATCAAAGTACCATACACGGTGGTGGTGGTGGTGGTCTTGAAGGTTAACATTTTTAATTACCATCATTCTTGCCCTAGATGTCGACTCAGGTGGCTCCCAACTCCCACCCCACCTCACCTGCCCGTGGAACTTTTCAAAACCATTTATCCCTTGCAATTGTTGAGTCAGTAGGTCTGCGGAGAGGACAGGGAAACCGTATTTTATAAAAGCTCCCAGGTGACTTAGATGTGAAAGCCCCAACTTGAAGAGAAGACTCAAAACATTTTGAGATTCAAAGGCTATGTCTACTGAAATGTGTACAACTACTATATATAAAAAAAATACACAGAAAAGATACTTGGAAAACTACCTTGGATATTTGAAAATTAACTATATTGGACATAAAATAGCAGATAAATGTTCAGCTTAATAAAGGAAAAAGCCTGTAATGCCAGCACTGAGGCGGGAGGATTGCTTGAAGCCAGGAGTTCAAGACCACCCTGGGCAACATAGGAGACCTCACGTCTACAAAATAATTAGCTGGTTCCATCAATGTTGCTGTAATGAATGGTTTATGGGTGCAAAAATACAGTTAGGTAGGTAGAATGAACAATATTTGATAGCACACAAAGTGACTATAGCCAACAATAAGTTATACTTTAAAATAACTAAAAGAGTGGAATTAGAATGTTCCTAACACAAAGAAATGATAAATGCCTGAGGTGATGCATACCCCATTACTCTGATTTGATTCATTCACATTATATGCCTGTATCAAAACATAACATGTACCCTATAAAGATATACAACTATGATGTACCCATAATTATTAAAAATTAAAATTAAAAAAAATTAACCAGGCATGGTGGCTTCTGCCTATAGTCCCAGCTACCTGGGAGGCTGAGGCGGGAGAATCACTGGAGCTCAGGAGTTCAAGGTTGCAGTGAGCTGTGACGGCACCAGTGCACTCTAGCCTGGGTGACAGCGCGAGACCCTATCTATTAATTAAATAAATAAATAAACAAATAAATAAAATGTTCAAGAAGGAGAAAAAAAGACTATGTCTACCATCCAGAAGCGCTAAGAAGAAAGATGATTCAAGTGGACTTTGGAAGGGAGCCCAGAGTGAAATTCTTAGTATGGGACTGCAGGTGATCCCAAGGAAGAGAAGAAAAGAATCTAAGCAAGAGGACACTGGGCAAGGAGATGGGCCTGGGCTTCACTGGCAGAAGGCAGAAGGAGCAGACTGTAAGCCTGGTTGTAACCAAGAGGGGAGCAGCACAGCTCTAAAAAGCCTGGAAGTGGAGGGCAACATTAATAAGAAACTTGACACCTAATCAAGGTGGCATCAAATCATCTCAAACCAAAGCGTAACGCAGGGCAGGCACCGCTCTGCCGTTTGGAAAAGATGCTGCCTCGACACCAGGTAAACCACACTCCGTATCTGCTGATTAACCTGCTCTCTAACTCTTACTTCCAGTCCCAAAACCAATATTCTCGGAGGTCGTGCAGTCATTTGTAGACATACACAGAGCAACGGAAAATTTAAGTGCCCAGCTGAGTTCAAACAAGGTGACTTCTTGTTTGAGCTCACCGGCCACAAACGAGTGTCCTTTTCATGCCCGTTTTTCACATTTCTTGTGCTTTTTCTTGTTGTTTCCACTGTTTAAAATGGTCCCTACGCGTAGTGCTGAAGTGCTATCTAGCGTCCCTACATGGTGATGACCATGGGAGGAAACGTGTGCATGAGACAGATAAGCTGCACTCAGGCGTGAGCTACAGCACTGCTGGCCACGGGCTCGATGTCAACGATCAGCAATGCACATTAAAAAAGGTGTCTTTAGAAACACGGCTGTATGTTATCCATGGTAGTTACATTCTATGAAGTTGCCCTCGAAAACTGAATTATAGAACACTGAACCATTGCTTCAGGGGGAAATAAAGGGCTAGGTTCCTTTGAGCCTCTGCTCACAACATTTCTGTCACCCATGCAAGATATAACCCATCTACAATGAGAATCAACTGTCACCACTGGACGCCGACTTTGTCCCCAGCATCTCCAACAAAGACTAGAATCTTCTAATCAGAAAGAGTAAAACAAAGAGTAAGAGAGTAAGGGAACACCCGCCAGTTTGCAAGTATCATTAGTCTGGGCTCAGATTAACTACAGTCTGGAGTTCCAAAGCCATCTGCAGATTATTCGCAAGACAAATAGGTATTGAGGTGTACATAGCACTAGACACTGTACCCAGACATAAAGCCGTGCACAGACAAATAGCCTTACCCTCTTGGAGCCTGCATTCTACTGGGTGACCATAAACCAGTTCAAAAATAATAATATATAGTACGTCAAAGAGTGTTAAAAAAAAAAAACTGAGGAGAAAGACAAAAGAGGGAAGGGGGTATATAGTGAGAGGGGGTGTTGAAAATGGCACAGGGCACCCAGGAAAAACACCAGAGAAATAAAAGAAATGAGAGTTATAAATATTGAAAAGGATGAGAAAAAAAGTACTTCACGATGGTAGGATCTAATACAATAAAAGACAAAAAAATTATAGGAAAGATGAGCACTTAATAAAAGTAACCTTGTTGTAAAGTAGCTAGGTATAATAAGATGAATATATAAAAATCACATTCCTATATTTCAGCAATAGCCTCTTATAAAACATGATTTTTAAAACATTCTTTACACAGTAGCCTCAAAAGCTGTGTAGTACCTAAGAACTGTGCTAACAAGAAATATACGTGACCTACATAAAGACAACTGTAAGACTTTTCTGAGAGAAAAAGGGATCTGGACAAAGGGAGCTATGTATCTTATTCTAGAGAGGAAGACCCAAGAATAGAGTGTCACAAACTCCTCAAATGTTAGTATTGATGTAATTCCAATCCCTACCTCAATGGGAGAGTAAGAGAGAAAATCTTTCAGTAGAAGAGTAATTAAAAGAGAAAGCATTACCCATATTAAAATATTTATAAATAAGTAAAAGGCTATGTTTCTGCGACAAGAACGAACAGACAGAGCTGTGGGAAAGAATACAGAGGTTAAGAACGTGCTTGTGTACGCTGACGAAGTACAATGAGATGCCAGTACCAACAGTGTTGAACATACATGGTAGGCATCGTCTCCGTCCAGGAGAAAAGCATTGGTATCATGGGTAGGATGCATTCAGGTCCTCACATAATGCTCTGAATTAATTCCATATAGATTATACACCAAGAAACACTAAAAGAACCTTGCATAAATGATGTTACCTTACCAGACCAGAGAAGATGAACAAAAAGGCAACATGTCAGTCTAGTAACAGGGACTGTGCATAAACTTTGGACAGTTATGACTACTTCCCTTTGGAAATAGAAGAATTGAAGGGAAAAAAGCACGCCATCTACCTTTAGAGTCTGAGAGTCCACTTCTGTTTACATGTGCACTGAAGTAGACATGATTCTACTGTGGTCAGAAGATTATTTTCATCCCCCTGAGTGAAATACAGCAGTGGTCCAACCTTGACATCACATTTAGATCTCAGCTCTCCATACTGGGTTGTGGGAAGAAGTCAGGCAATGAGGAGTCAGCCCTAGATTCAGATGTAAAAAGCCGGGGCAGATGCTGGATGCTTCCACAAAGAGGACCTGTAGAACTGGGGATGGTGGGGTGCTGGAGGACTCCCTTAAAAAACTGACACCCCATCAAGGACTGGGTTGGTCTTAGCACACACCTTATTGTTTCAGGGATGTTCTGGGGACCACTCAACTCTCACAACTTCCCCCATCAGAACAAAGCAAGCAACTGGAGAGGGCCCAGGGCCAAGTCAGGGCCCAGGGCCAAGTCAAGGCCCATGCCAAGCCACTTCCATCCCAACAGAGCGCCCAGAGGGAGCACTGCCCTTGGTACTGAGGGTGGGGTGCAGGGGAGTGGGCAGCAGGCACTGCCTCTACCTGTGACATCATTTTAACAAAGCCCTATAAATAGGTCTCTTTGCTTTTTTGTAAGTCTGATGTCAAGGGCCCACAGTACACAGTGATGGAATTTAACACCCATTTAAATGGAACACCAGAACAAAGGGGAAGAGTAAGGAGAAGGAGAATGGCTCAGCATTCCCCTAAATTAATGAGAAATATCAGCTCCACAAATTCAAGTAGCCCAACAAACACCACAGCAGCCAGAAGACAATGGAATCGCATTTTGGACCCACTGAAAGAAATAATTGCAACCTGTTAATTCTTTACTCAAAGAAAAAATATCCTTAAAGTGAATGGAAATAAAGATATCTTTAGATAAAAAAAATGAAGGAAATTTCACTAAAGGTAATAATTAAGAATATTCTTTAGAAAATAATTTCAGATGGAAGTTTGGAGATAAGGTGAGGAATAAAGAGTCACACAAATGGGAAATAAGGGAAAGTCAAAAGAAGAAGAAGAATATCCTGTGGGGTTTACAATATACAGAAATAAAATACCCAAAAATAATAGCACTTAAGATAAAAGAGGATAAATTAAATTAAAGATATCTAAGGTCTCTGCATTATCTGGGAAGAGTATAAAATGCCAATTAAAATTAGAATTTAAGTCAAATAGGTATATTGTAATTTTAGAGTAACCACTAAAAGAAAAAAGAGAATTGAAATAACAAAATTTTCTTAGTCAATAAAAAGGCACAAAAGAAGACAAAGGAGAACACAGAACAGGTGAAAAAAGAGAAAGCACACAGTGCAATGATAGTTTTAAACCTAAATATATTTATAATTACACTAAATATAAATGGTCTAAATATTCCATTTAAAACATAAAGGTTATCAAATAGAATTTTTTTAACTTAACTATATGCCATTTATGAAGATACAACTATGAGTATACATATATATATACATACATATGAATATAAAAAAGGTGAAAGTAAAATGATGGAAAAAGAAATGCCCTGAAAACATTATTGAAAGAATATGATGTGGCTTTACTAATGTCAGATAAGATGTTTTTTAAGTCATAAAGCTTTACTAAAGTTAAGGAGAATTTTTTAATAATAGTGCCTGGATATGCACCTTATCCAATAATGGTGAAAGGATCAATTTCCTAGGAATATATAAAAGTTATAAATTTGTATCATATACAAATCATATCATAAACTCAAATATGTAATGTAAAAATCAACAAAACTACATCAAAATGTAAAAATTGATAAAATTACAAGGAGAAATAGACATAGCCACCATCAGAAAAGGGATTTTCAGAGATCTTCACATACCCCTCTGAACAACTGATAAAATAAGCAGACCAAAAACTCAGCAAGGCTAAATATTTAAATATACAATTAATATAAATTAATAATTACTGACCTAAAGGACATACATAGAATGCTGTGCCCAACAAATGCATGCACAAAGTACTTACAAAGAGTAGCCATATGCTGGTGATAAGATAACTCTCAATACACTTTAAAATGTCAATATCAGAGTATGTTTTTAACAATATAATCTAAAGCTCCATCTAAAGAAAAAAATGAAGATAACAGAAAAGTTTAACGTTTGGAAACAAAGAAATATACTTCTAGGCCAAAATGGAAATTATACAATGTTTTGAACTCAATAATAATGAAAAGATTAAAACCTGTGAGACACAGTTAAAGCAGTGATTAAATCATAATGTAGTGTTTTAACTGATATATATAGGGGTAATGGAAGGCTGAAATTTAATAAACTAAACAACCATGTCAAGAATTTTTTACAAAAAGCTCTTCCCACATATGAAGTGTGCAAAATGAATCTTGTCTTGGCACTAACTGTGATTCATTCACCCTCATTTTCTCTCTCCACTGGACTAAGGCTATAGAAATTTTAGTCATCATCTCCCATTTGCTCAAAAACCAACCATGCTTTATTGTTTTTAAATACTCCTAAAGAGGGAGAAGATTAAAGATGGCAGACGAGAAAAGCCGCCAGCCAGAGTGTCTCCGCAAAAAAAGACAGATTTTAGAAGAAAGCGGAAGAAATAAGCAGACAAGTATACATCGGATGAGAGTCAGAAGGAGGGATACCTGAGACCACAAGAGACTCCACGGGAGGAGGTTGCGGAGGAGAACTGAAAGGAGAAAGCCCACGAGAAGCTTGGAGACCGGCGACAAGGTAAGTGGAGCGGCTAACTTTCCCCTCCCTTGCATCTCGGACTGCTAGTGGGCTCCTGGGCGGTTGGAGAGACCTGCTAACACCAGCCCAGAGACGGCTGCTGCCGGTGAGCGGTGAGCCTCTTGTGGCCATGGCATCAGGCTCCCAGCTCCCCCGGGACACCTCCCAGCCCACAGACTCAAGCCGATCGGCAGGCGCCATATTGCCTCCTTCTCCCCTCCCCCTCCCCCACCCGCGGCTGCCGAGAGAGACAATTTAGCCACCACCCGGAGGCATCTCAAGGGAACAGGACCTTCCCATTTGGGGCCCTACAGCAGACTGAGGGGTACTCAGACTGTGAGCTCCCTATCCGCCAGCCCTCCCAGGCGCTGCTGGCATGGTGTCTCCAGGAAAACAGGGCCGATCCCAAGGCTGAGAGACATCGACCCAGCTTGGGCACCCTGTGGGTGACTTAGGACCGACACGCCACTTCCTGGCGGGGTCAC
>CAUYRT010011555.1:0-24920 GCA_963574885.1 Lepilemur ruficaudatus
GACCAAGTGGGCTTTATTCCAGGGATGCAAGGCTGGTTCAACATTCGCAAATCTATAAATGCAATTCGCATCATAAATAAAACCAAGAATAAAGACCATATGATTCTCTCAATAGATGCAGAAAAAGCATTTGATAAAGTATAACATGGCTTTATGATAAAGACTCTAAACAAAATAGGTATAGGTGGCTCATTCCTTAAAATTATCAAATCCATTTATGACAGACCTACGGCCAACATCATACTAAATGGGGAAAAACTGAAATCATTCCCACTTCAAACTGGAACTAGACAAGGATGCCCACTCTCCCCTCTCCTATTCAACACAGTGCTCGAAGTCCTAGCAATAGCAATTAGGGAAGACAGTGGTATTAAGGGTATCCAAGTTGGTGCAGATGAGATCAAACTCTTGCTCTTCACTGGTGATATGATATTATATCTAGAAAACCCCATGGATTCTTCCAAGAGACTCCTTGATTTGATAAATGAATTTGGCAAAGTCTCAGGTTATAATATCAATATACACAAATCAGAGGCATTCATATACGCCAAAAATAGTCAAGCCGAAACTCAAATCAAAAAGGCAATACCTTTCACTATAGCCTCCCAAAAAATTAAATATCTAGGAGTAAATTTAACAAAAGATACGAAAGACTTTTACAAGGAGAATTACGAAACACTAAAAAAAGAAATTGTAGAAGATGTAAAAAGCTGGAAAAATCTGCCTTGTTCATGGATTGGTAGAATCAATGTTGTTAAAATGTCTATATTACCGAAAGTGATCCATAGAATAAATGCAATTCCCATCAAAGTACCATATTCATTCTTTACAGAACTATAAAAAATAATTCTTCACTTTCTTTGGAACCAGAAAAGACCTCGTATAGCAAAACCAATCTTAAGCAAAAAGAACAAACTGGGAGGCATCAGTCTTCCAGACTTCATGTTGTACTATAAAGCAATAATAATCAAATCAGTTTGGTATTGGCACAAGAACAGAAGCATTGATCTTTGGAACAGGACTGAGAATCCAGAGATGAAACCATCTACATATGGTAACAAAATCTTTGATCAACCAGTTTTTTTTTTCAGATTCTCAAAGTGATCTGGGATGCAAAGCCAAACAGGTAAATAAAGGAAGAAGTGGAGAAATGGAATTCAAAACCTTTGGAAAAGTAGAACAAATAGAAAGCCCATTTTTGTACATCACACTTTTCTGATTAAATTCATTATATATTTTAAAATAACTATCCCTCTATGATTTGAAATGACTTGAGTCTTCAGCCATACCCACGATCCTTCATTAAAATGTTTGCCCAAAATTTACTTGCTTACAATTGTTTAAAAATTTTTATTGATACATAATATTTGTACATTGTACAAGGTACATGTGATATTTTGTTACAAGCATAGAATGTGTAATGATCAAGTTAGGGTATTTAGGTTATCCATCACTTCAATTAGTTATCATTTCTGTGTACTGGGAACATTTCAAGTTCTCCCTTAAGGTTATTTTGAAATATACATCATTGTTAACTATAGTCACCCTACTCTGCTACAGCACATTGGAATTTATTCCTTCTAACTGTATGTCTATACCCATTAACCAACCTGTCCCACACAACCTTCCCGGCTTGCTCACAATTTATCCTTCTGCCAAAACAAGCTAACTATTTTTTTTCTTATTTTCTCTTCTTTTGATATCCACATGTGTTGTCAGACATCAGTCATGATGCGGTAAGACCTTTAAGTTTCAGTACTTGAGCCACTTCTTAGCCTTTTGCTGAGGTCCTTCCAAGCCATCAACATTGCTCAATACTGATGCTGGGGATGGAGTTCAAGGGCTTCATCTTCCTGCTCCATTATGCAGTTGTCCCTCCTGGCATTTCAAAAGAAAGTCACACTGGTCCTACCCAAATCCCTAAATAATCAACTACTTAATGTTACCTGATTACCCAGAAATTGTTCATTCTTCTGCTTTTTTCTCCTTGTGTGCATCAGCTAGAATTTTTTAATGCAATCACTAGTGGTTTCTTTCTTCCTATATTTCCAATCTTAATCTAGTCCTTGATTTCACACTCAACATACACATTAGTTTAGTATGACACATATTTATGGAGTAACTCGTATACCAAAGAGATATTCTGCAACTAGGCATTGTGTCATTGGTACCTGGGAAAAACAAAATACCTGGCCATTAGGTGATTTTCATCAAATAACAGGTTCACAAATAATTAATTCAAAGAAGAATGTGAATGTATCATAAGAGATATGTAGGTGAATGCTCCAGGGTTCTCAGCAGAGAGAAATAACACTCAACGTGATATTGTGAAGTATATATAGTCATGCACCACACAGTGACATTTGATCAACCACAGACGACATGTACGAAGACAGTCCTATAAGATTATAATGGAGTCGAAAAGTTCATATTGCCCTGTGATTTCATAGCCATCATAACATCATAGTGCAAAGCATTCCTTTTTCTATTTTTAGATATGTTTAGATACATGAATATTTAACATTTGTGTGACAATTGCCTACAGTATTCAGTACAGTAATATGCCATACAGGTTTGTAGCCTAGGAGCAATAGACTATACCATATAGCCTAGGTATGTAATAGGTGATACCATCTAGATTGTGTAACTGTACTCTATGATGTTTGCCCCATGACAAAATCGCCTAGTGATGCATTTGATGCATTTCTCAGAATGTATCCCCATTGTAAATTAAGCTACTCAAACCTATATTTGGTATCTATTCCTTTTTCTGACATAACCCTCCTAAAACCCTTTGCACCTCCCAGGTAATAAGACTGGCTTTTGTATGCTAATGAATGACTAGTACTTCTTTTTCCCCTAGATAGCCTCAGGATGGGGGCTGGTCACTGCAAAGACCAAGGCATGGTGAGAGAGTTGGAACTTTCAGCCCTAACTTCCACCTGGGGAGAAAAAAGGGGCTAAAGGTTGGGTCAATCGCTAATGGCCAATGATTCAATCATTCATGCCTAGGTAATGAGACTTCCATAAAAACCCAAAGGAGAGGGTTGGGGGAGCTTCAGCATGAAAGCTCTGGGGCCCTTCCCATATGCCTCACCCTCTGCATTTCTTACCTCCAGCTAGCTTTTCATCTCTACCCTCTGTAAATCCTTAAGGATATAGGGAAAAGTAAATAAAGTGTGTTAGCTTAAGTAAGTGAGTGAAAACGAGTCACACTGAATTGAGGTTTATTAAGCCAAGATTTGAGGATGTGGCCAGGAAAAGCACAGCCCACAAAGCATCTGCTGTGCACTGGGCTCTTTGCAGAAGAGTCTGAAAATTTCACATTTAAGGGGAAGAAAGGTATATAGGAAAAGAGGGGGAGGGGCGAAGGCAGTGAGCAGTGAGGCAATGGGTGGTATCCTTATGAAGCTCTGTTAGGTGTTCAGTAAGTAAATCTGCACATGATGAGCATTAAAAAAAAAAAAGGACACAGAGGAAGTAGTCAATGTTGTGCCCTCAGGATGGGTAGGAGAGTGATCCCATCTTTTGCTTGGTTTGCGTCTGTGGAGACAAACTTGTAATTGATACTAAAGAGTTTATTTAGGCTACAGTCCTGAGGTTATAATTGGCATGCCCTCGATTTATAGGGGCTGTGTATCTTGAACGGTTTTGTTTTTAGGTCTGAAGGAAATCAGAAATATGTTACCCCAACAAACATTTCTTGGACATATTTTGAAATGGCTTCGAGAAATTTGCATCTTTGGAGAATTTGTAGATATTTCAATCTGTAGAGATTGAGAGATTTGTATCTTCAGAGAATCTCTGCTAAATGCAGCCAGACCCCACCCGTTCCATCCCTGAGGGCTGTTACTGTGAGGCTCATCTGCATAACAAGGCCACCTGGCCAGCCAGGCTTCCTTTCTCTCTCTCATACCCTATCCGCCAAAAAAAACCCATTTAGTCATTATCCCAGGCCCTCTATTTCTCAAGAGAACCCCACACTTCACTGGGGAGAGGATGGAAGGGTGTGTGTGACTCGGTTTTCCCTCTTGGCATAATGTGTTTTGGAGGGTTCTGAGATTTTCATTTTTCCTTTACAAGTGTTTCCCTGAGCCCTGTGGGCTGCTCTAGTCAATTAATGGAACCCGAGAAGGGGGTTGTGGGAACCCCCAATTCATAGCTGGTCAGTCAGAAGTACAGGTGACAACCTACTACTCGTGACTGGCATGTGGAGTGGGCGCAGTCTTGTGGGGCTCAGCCCTCAGCCTGTGAGACAGATGCTATCTCCAGGTAGACAGTGTCAGAACTGGGTTGAATTACAGGACACCCAGCTGGTATTGACTTGTGGGAAAATACTCACACATCTGGTATCAGAAGTATTGTGTTGAGTGGTGCATGAGTAGAGAGTAAGGCAAAAACACAACTTTGGGTTTTACTACATCCTTAATATCCTTACACCCAGTTAAGTACAATTGGAAAACGCTCCTTGCCAGTAGTTGTGTTAGAATGCAACTTAGGTTTTATTTAATATTTAGGGAAATCATGGAAATTAGACTATAATGGTGGATAGTGGTCATCTCATGGAGTTCCTGGCATGACAGAGTCTAATAAATTCACTTGACTCATTAGCGTATGATTAATTTGATATATTAATAATAAATATGCTCTTCAGTATTCTCCCTGCTTAATCCTTAATGAACAGAGCTAACTAAGGAACACTGAAAAGAAGTCTTCCACATGGGGGTTTTCCTCACATAACTAACGCTAGACCTTCCCAGTGTTTTCATCTTGGAAGGCCTGATAAATCTAAACTGCACCAAACACACCTACCATTGTCAAGATTCCCTCAATGCGTGAACATATATGATTTCCTTCTCACACCACTCTGTCTTTAGGTTGTGCTCTGAATCTTGTCCCCTCTGTTTCCTTTGGGTGACATTCTTACATTCTTTCCCTTCCATCCCTTAAAAGCAAGGGCTGCCCCAGAGGGCTCTCCAGGTTCTCGCCAGGCATCACTGTGGGGAAATCTGAGCCTCTTCCTTCTTGGGGTGGGGGGGCCATCAGACACCCTCTGTGTGCTGACCACCACTCCACCCAGTGTCTGCCCTGCCTGCCTGGCTTCACCACTGACTTTGGAGATGCAGCTCACACTCCATAAATCCAAGACTCAACAGATTTTCTTTTCCCACCAAACCTTGCTTTCTCTTCCTTGGGTAGGGTGAGAGCGTTTGCTCACACTGGAAACCTCAGCCTCCTGAGACACTGCCCTATCCCTTAAGAGCTTCCCATCTAATCTCTCACCCACCCCCTCTGTGATGCCACCAGAGCACTTAGGAATCTACTCCCATCCCACTACCAGTGCCTATGACAAAGCCACGTCATCTCTTATCGAGATCAACCTCGTCAGCATCCTTGCCATGGACCTCTGCCCCAGTCACGTTCCCTTCCAATCTGTCTTTACCCAACCCAGAAGGATCTTTCCAAAACATCAGTTACATTGCATCGTTTTCCAGCTCAAAACCTGTCAACCAGTCCTCATGTTCACCAGTATTGAAATCCGAGCTTTTGGAAAGTGACCCACAGGGGTGGCACACTAGGCCCCACTTTGCCCTTTACCTCTGACCACTTCCCCACCCACACTCTAGCCCCGTTGTGTGGAAATGAGCTACCTGGCTCACGGACAAGCCAGGCTTCCCCCTACCCCTTGGCTGCCCTCCTCAGCTTACGATGGCATATCCCAGGTGGGAGCTCTTTCCCAGCCACCCCCCAACCCAGCCAGGTGCTGCTCCTGAGATGTTCTCTTCTAGCGCTGCTGTCTGCCTGCCCTGATGTGAAATGACCACCTTGTATTTAACTATTTCCCTCCTGCCCACTCCACATTCAACTGTGAACTCCGTAACCACAGAGACTGTGTCTTCACACCACAATCCCTAGTGCATCTCCTGTGCCTCAGGGACCAGATGCTCAGCAGAGTCCGTTGTGTGGGCGGATGCCTGGAGGAGAGAGGCTGTGATGGTCCCTGCCTCCCCATAAGAAAAGCCTGCAGACTGTGGGGTCTTGACTTTGCATGATTTCAGAGACTTTTTCCTGTGCATCAAGTAGATCTTTACATTCTATAAATGCAAAATGGATGAAAATCTGACTTCTGAGAAATCAAAGAACTGTCTTATGTCTACTGGGGATTTTTAAGAATTGTTCTTAATACAGCAGGGAATGAACTCACCTGCCTAAAATTTCATTTTAGAATGTAGGGTTTTGTTATTTTAGAAAATTTAATATCCATGCGTGCCCAAATGTAGCTATAATTTGGGCATTTTTTAAATGGCATGTATGAAGCATTTGCTGAATGCTTCATATATGTCAGGTGCTGTTTTAAGCACCTTTTTTTTTTCTTTCTTTTTGAGACAGAGTCTCACTCTGTTGCCCTGGCTAGAGTGCCATGGCATTAGCCTAGCTCACAGCAACCTCAAACTCCGGGGCTCAAGGAATCCTCCTGCCTCAGCCTCCCAAGTAGCTGGAACTACAGGCATGTGCCACCATGCCCAGCTAATTTTTTCTATATATTTTTAGTTGTCCATATAATTTATTTCTATTTTTAGTAGAGACAGGGTCTTGCTCTTGCTCAGGCTGGTCTCAAACTACCGAGCTCAAACAATCCACCCGCCTCGGCCTCTCAGAGTGCTAGGATTACAGGCATGAGCCACCATGCCCAGCCTAAGCATTTTTTCTAATAGCTCATTTAATCTTCACAACAACCTCATAAGTAAATAATTATCATCCCCATTTTACAAATGAGAACACCAAGACTCAGAGAAGGCAAACAGACCCCCGCAATGGCAAGGCAGTTAGAGAAGCAGCTCATATTCAGGCTGTCAGGCCCCTGAACTGCTGCACGTCCTGGTACTTAACCACTACACTGCACTGCCTCACTCATCCTCCGTATGGCTCAGTAGTAGTCACTATTACTGTTATTTTTAGCTAATATTTCAGCCAACTTTCTTTTCATGTGCCTGAAAACTGTCAATAGTTTTGAACTCACTTTCTAAATAAAATAGAATAAACAATGACTTAAAAGCCCACTTATGTATTGACATTTGTAGGCTATTCATATTGCAGACAATATCCTAAGCAGTTTACTGAAATTATCCTATCTCATTCGCACAAACAAGTATTGGCCTAGCCCTCCTTTCCCCTGTATTTCATATGTCTTCAGTCCTATTCTCCATTACATACACTACGATACAAAGTGACTAGATTCCTCTTTGCAAATGATAAGCTGTTCCCTAAAAATATCATCAAAATTAGCCTGCATAATTTGTTTTAATAATAATCCATAGACTTTGATTCAATTATAGATCAAACATTATAGCTATTTTTTAAAAATTGAGAAAATTTATGTTAAAATACAGTAGGAAAAAATGTACTTTAGGAAAAAAGAAAATAAGTATATTTCAATAAAAGTAAGGAAACAACTAGTAGTGACATGAAAATAATTCAAAGTTCTAAGACATGTTAAGCTTTTAGTAAGCATTTGGTAGTCCCATAAGGGAGATTTGAGAGAAAGGATGAAATTTGAAAAATAAAGCTCTTGAAGGGTGCTAATCAAATGATCAAAGTGTTAGAGTGGAAGACCAGGAGACAGGGCTGAGACCAGATACAGGTGCTTGAAGATTGGGTGCAGGTGTTAAAGTGAACAACCTTAAACAAAACGGGCTGATAACCACAGGCAAGAGCCTGCCTTGACCGCTTTGTCAGCTCTCTCTGCCACCTTACCTGAACTTTGGCTAATTACGATATCATTTACATTACGGTTTTAAATTTTCTCTGCCCTTGAAATCACCATGACAGTTCCAAGACAACATATAAAGTATAAAAATGGGAGGAAACCCTATTCTTGGAATCACTATCCAAATCTTAGTAAAAGCCAAACCCTTGGCCTTGAATATTCCTCCCCTCCATTAGTAAGGCTACAAGTAAGACCTAAAACCACTTTCTCTCAGGGCAGATGCTCCTTTGGAGCCTGCCTGCTCTCCTCCCTGAGAGTGTACTTTTGCTTTCAATAAAGCTTTCGCTTGCTTGGGTTATGTGGTGTACCCTGAAATTCTTTTCCACAAAACAAACACCAAGAAGTTGGAAAAACCTCCACATGGAGGCTGTTAACAAAGGGTTGGTGTAAAACACGTGGCTCCAAACCATGGTTCTACTTTCCCAGCACCTGTGACATAATCAGTCCTCACCTTCTGATTGGGTTTGTTATGCACGTATTATTCAACATAAGTCATTATACAATTCACCCTGCACGAAGGCCTTGTCCCCCAAATCAACTTTTGCAGTATACTTAATCTCAGCTGGAGGGGGGCCGGGGGGAACCCAAGGGGTTGAGAAAGTAATAACCAGAGGGGATTTGACAGAAAATCTCATCCAATGCCATCCGATTAGAGAAAGTGGGTCCTGGTGGGGAAATGAGTTACTCAGGCCATGTAACAACCAAAGAGACAATCCCACAACACAAATCCTGATCTCCTAATTCAGGATTCACCTGGGGAATTTCCAGCCACTCCACAAAATCAGGGGACAGCAGACCTTAGCATTCATCCAGCATCCAGAGCTACAGCCCTGCCCACCTGGCTTCTTCCTCCTTATGGAGGGAGCTAAAGTTTTAAGTCAATTTGATTTCAAGAAATGAACCCTATGCTCAGACTCAGGAGAAGTCACTAAGGAGGCAATTAAAACCGCTTGGGCTTTGCGTCTGCCTTCCACCACCAGGCACCTGTGGAGGTGCCTCACAGAAGCTCCAGCTCACCTGCCACCAAGCCTTGACACTGTCTCCTAATAATTAGCTCCTGTGAGACCTGCATCCTATTAGGCAAACCACTGCCTTAAACCACCTCTTTAAAGACTCTCCCTGGCTTCCAGTACAGTTTTGTTCAACTTTTATTTAAAGCCTTCTCCCTAAGGCAGCTCGTTCTTCCCTGGTCTCCTGAGTGGCCCCTGCAGGCAGGCTTCAGCATCAATGAAACGCACACCGATCAACAATTTTGTTCTGATGACAAAACCTCCATGCATCTGATGTGCTGCGGACGTGGAAGAGGCAGAGCAGCTTGAGAAAGGGCAGAATTTCCAGCAGCTTTTACAGAAATAGCACAGCCAATTAAGATTCCAGCTGCAGAGAGACAAAGATACAATCTGGTGCAATAATGACTCTGTTCTGTAGATTTTTAGGAAAACAGATTTGCCTTTTACTCCCAGGTTTGGTGATAAAAATTTAGAGCAGGGCTGACCAACCGGCAACCCTATTAAGTGTCTCCCCCGTCTGTTCTCACTGAATCCAACCTGCACTCCATCATGCAGCTCAGACATCCGAAGTGCCTTTGAGTTTCCCAGCTGCTTCAGTTGGTCTTCTCCGGTGAGGTCAAAGAGCTTACCCAAAATAGTTCTCAGGAGAGGAATTAGCTTTCATGAGGAGAGAAAACTGCAGAGAAAATCGCATCCCTAGAAATGTCTGGGCAGTGTGTGACTAGGGGAACTATTTCAGTGACTAGGACCAACAGATTGAGGGGAAGCCCGCATTTTGCCTTTTGCGTGGTTGTGGATGCCAAGCAAGGCAGCATGGATTACCAAGGGTCCAGCACACCTTGGCAGGTGAGCACCTGGCCTTTGTGGCAAAAACTGAGTATGGGCATACCCCCGGGGCATAAGGCCCTTTTTATTTCATTTTATTTTTAAAGATACAAGTTTATTAAAATAACTAAAACAGCTAATATCAAGATGACATTTCTTGAGAGTAAGTTATTAGGAGAGAGTTTTTGGTTCCCTTGCCCTGTTTCTATAGACATCCCCAAAGCACATTTTATCATTCATATATTTCTCTAATATCTATATTTGCTTCTTTCTGATTCGGGGGAAAAATCAAGAATGCAAAAGACCTATCCCTTTCGTTCCGGGGGGGAAATAAGGAAGACAACAACAAAGCCACAGTGTCTTACCTAGTTGAAAGTATCAGTTTGTTGCTATTGTTGTTACACTTGGATTTTCTTCTATTTGCAATAACTTAAAAATATTTCATTTAATCAGTCAGAACCAATTTGATGGCGAATACATGTGGGGCCCATTTTTCCTGTCTTGTGTCACCTCGCTTACTGTCACTCTATTACATTTCAAAATCTGAGTTTGATAAATTTTATCCTTCGTGAAAACAATGATTCAAAGATTGTTTTGTTATTTGCTATGCTATTGAATTAAAAAATGCTTCAGAGTTTGCATCGTGAAATATTTAAATATATTATTGGAAAACATGCCTATATTTTGAAATAATTTTCATTTAAAAGAATTCAATATTGATGTGTACCTATACAGTTACACTTAAACCGTTTTGACTAATGTCTACTACAAAAGTCATCTTTTGAATCTGTGAAAATACATTTGAATATAATTCTTTATTGACCAGCAAATCCTCTTTGTCTTTATCAGTGCATATTATTTTAAAACTAATAATTAATTTTATTAATTTAATAAAAAAATCTTTCGTTTAAAACAACTACACCACCTTTAAAAAAAAAAAAACACAGTCTCCACTTCGGAAGTACTTTAAGTCTATCTCCTGAGTGGGACTATAAAATTTCTCACTCCTGACTCCCAGATACTTGCTGAACTTTTAACTGCTGAAATCCCTCTCCAGATTTGAGGGCATCTGGGACCATGGACTTCCTTGGCTTCCTTCTTCCCCACTTTTGCTACATTTTATGTAAACATTCCCACACAGAGTCCTGTAAGTTTCTCCCTAGGAATTTGTTTTGAGGCTGAATACTTTCCATTTAGGATTGTTCCACGTTTCCTCCCTGGGCCAACACAGACCCAATGCTCTAGTGTTCTTTCCATTCCGTGAGCTGCCTTGGCATCACTTCAAACCAATGCCTTATTTTATGTTAGAGCCAGAAAGAGTTTACAGTTCCGTTCAAGCCCTCATTTGTGGGAGAGTAAGCAAAATTTTAGATTGTCCCCACAAACTTCTGTCCTCCAGTTTTTGCCCATCTCGGTAAATGGTAGCATCATCTACTAAGTTGCTTAAGATACAAAGCTAGATTTTTTCCCCTTGATTCTTCATTTTTTGTTTTCTTTTTTAAAAAAAATCCCTCTACTCACCCCGATAATTTTCTTTCCAAAGCATATTTTTCATTGTCTAATTGCCTTTATTCCCACTGGCCCCATCCTAGTTCAGGATGACACCATCTCCACCCTGCACCATCAGGAATCTCCTCCACCCCTTGGCCCCGGGTATCACTGACCAAGATCAGCATCCTAATGCCACCCACCTCCTCACCATCCATCTGCCACACACGTCTCACCTGTGCATCAAATCAAGTCATTTCCCCAACTTAAAATCTTTCCCCAGCTTCCCGTTATCTTTAGAATAAAATCCAGACCACCCACGGTGAGCCTCAAAGAGCCCACTATCCCTGGTGCCTGCCTCCAACTCCAGTGTCATCTCAGGTCACTCACCTCTCAACCCCTGCAGTCTAGACACACCTGCCTTCTTTTTTTCCTTAAAACACCAAGATCATTTTGTCTTCGGGACTTTTGCACTTGCCCTTCATTCAAATGGCTCCTTCTCTTCCTCAGGACTCCCTCCTCTGCCATCCCTTCAAAGAGGCCTCACCTGACCTCCTATTTAAAGAATCTCCCTTCCACAAAGCTCCTCCAACTTTCTGAATCTAGAGCACCTCTAGGTCAAGAGAAGCACCTTCCAGTTCCATTTATTAAGCAGTGAGACTCAACCTATTTATAGCCTAACAACCTGGTAGCTATTTGAAAAGGCAATACATAGAAATTGAAAGAGAAAGGTGATATTTTTATTCCATCCTTAACCACGATAATTTACTAATGGGACATGTGTCCCTGTTGGGTGCTGCGTAACTTCTCAAACCCAGGAGCCACCCCTTCATCTCCTTTTCCATGTTCATTTTCATGTCTCACTTTTTGTCACAGAAATGAATGAAAAAAGCAGCCTCATAGACAGGATGTCGTCAAAATAAATAGCACTTTTTGAGGTTGAAACAGCCAGTTCTTCCAAGGAGTAGTTTGTGCAGTGTCCAACAGATGTGGAATCTTGCCATGTTTCCCTCAAAATTTACCACAGGCGGGCCTGGAGTTTGCTTCCAGGGTGCTATGGTGCAAAGTTTAAGGACCACAGTATATCACCACATTATCCACCCATCACAATCAAAATGATCTTGTATATCTCTTGTGATACTTTTTTTTAGAGGGAAAGGTGGTTGTTTTTGTTTTTTGTTTTGGCTATCTATACTTGATGTGTAATTTCCATAAGGTTAATGCAATCATTCCCATTTACCTCCAACTTCTGGCATAGTGCCTAACTCAAAATAGGTGTCCAATGGGGCTCAAATAAAGAATTTACATGATCCACACTTCATTGCAATTAAGTAACAGAGTCAGCTCCAAAGCCCTATTTTCTGAGTCATAACTAAGTCTCTAACTACTCTATCACTCAGATGTTTGTTTGTGTTTCTATGCTAAGAACACAATGTTTTTGAGGTAACCATGGCCCTAGCTAGTGGCAAAAGGGCTCTATGACCCCCTGAAGCCTCTTCCAATATAAATGGCCCTAGTTCTGACATTCCAGGTGGATCTTTATTTTGCACGTTAAGAAACCTAGACCCAAAAAGGTTAAAATGATTTGCTGAAGATCACACAGTGTCAGGGGAAGAGTGTGAGCTCGAGATTTCTGATATTCTTTTTTTTAATAAGGGAGTTACTAGAAAAATCAGGGACTTTAAAAGCAATTCTGAGATGATCTTAAAGCTATATTGATAAATGAAAAAGGAACGGGGAAAATGCACATGTGCTTTCACTTGTAACAAGGAACACAGAACTCGGGTTGCTCATTGGATAAAGAAAAGAAGTAAGTGGAAAATTACTTTGCATTCATTTTGTGACTTTTTTTAACTTTTCAATTTTTCACCTTGTACACATATTAACTGCAATAAAATAAAAAATAAAAATTCACAAGGGTTACAGATAGCAGAAGCTAAGTGCAATCAGTGATGAGTACGGAGAAAACTTTGACGCTGTTTTGTTGTCGATGCTCTTGATGTTGTTGTTAAATTGTGTCCTTAGGAAATGTCATCATTGTGAAACTGTCATTGGCATGTAGATGTAAACACTTTTTTTCTTGCTTGGAGTTCTTACCTTATTTTTTGTTATACCATTTCCTACTGTTTAGAAGCTTTGTCCTTTTTAACAATGTAAAATCAACTTGGTCAATCAAATCGATACATTTGTTGCAGCATTATGTATTTTCGTAAACTGTCTCCTAAATATTTGTGGATGGATGAATAGATAAAGAAATGTGGCATATACATGCAATGGAATATTATTCAGCCATAAAAAGAAGGAAACTTGTGAATCTCTTCTAACATTAATGAATTTACTATAATTAAATATACCCAGCCTTATTCTAAAAACTATTTTGATAAGTATTTGGGTGCAGGTATCTTTGTTATAAAATGACTTCTTTTCTTTGGGGGAGATACTCAGTAGTGGGACTGCTAGATCGAATGGTAGGTCTACTTTTTGTTCTTTAAGGAATCTCCATCCTGTTTTCCATAGAGATTGTACTAGTTTACATTCCCACCAACAGTGTGTAAGTGTTCCCTTTTCACCACATCTGTGCCAATATCTATTGTTTTTTGACCTTTTAATCATACCCATTCTGACAGAGGTAAGGTGGTATCTCATTATAGTTTTGATTTGCATTTCCCTGATGATTAATGATGTTGGACATATTTTCATATGTTTTTTGGCCATTTGTCTATCTTCTTTTGAAAAACATATGTTCATGTCTTTTGCCCACTTTTTGATGGGTTTGTTTTTTCTTGCTAATTAGTTTGAGTTCTTTGTAGATTCTGGACATTAGCCCTTTGTTCAATATATAGTTTGTGAATATTTTCTCCCATTCTGTAGGTTGTCTATTCACAATTGGAAAGATATGGAATCAATCTAAGTGCCCATCTTCTGATGAGTGGTTAGAGAAAATGTGGTATATATATATATACACACACACACACACACACACACACACACACACACATACACACACCATGGAGAACTACTCAGCTGTAAAAAAAGAATCAAATAATGTCTTTTGCAGCAACTTGGTTGGAACTGGAGACCATTATCCTAAGTGAAGTATCTCAGGAATGGAAAAACAAACACTACATGTTCTCACTTATAAGTGGGAGCTAAACAAGGGATATATGAGATCATAAAGTGGTGCAATGGACATTTGAAAATTGAGAAGGGGGGAGACAAGGAGGGATAAGAATCTACCTGTCAGGTACAATGCACACTATTCTGGTGACAGGTGCACTGAAGCCCTGACTTCAGCATTATACAATTCATCCATGTAACCAAAAACACTTGTAGCCCCTATAGCAATTAAAATAAAAAATAGAAATAAAGATAGAAAAACAAAAAAAAATATCTTGAGACCGTTTACAAGAATACATATGGTGCCACATATGTAAGAGAAGACTGGCAAAGTAAGTCCACGAGTGTTACAAGATACCCTGAATGTTTCCTATGGATGAATAATACTTAAATTTATGTGTGTACCATATTTCATCTATTGTTTCATTCATAATTGAATATTTAGGTTGGTACAAAAACTTGGATATTGTGAATTTAGCTGCAATGAATATGGGAGTGCAGATATCTCATTGAGATGCTGATTTTAATTCTTTTGGATGGACCTGGAGGATATTATGCTAAGTGAAATAAGCAAGTCAGAGAAGGACAAATACTGCATGATTATATGTATATGAGGTATCTAAAATAATCAAACTTATAGAAACAGAGAGTAGAATGGTGTTTGCCAGCGGCTGGGGGAGGAAAAAGGGAAAGGTGCTCTTCAGCAGATATAAAGTTTCAGTTACATGCTGCTATACAACAGAGTGCCTTTAATTAACAACACTCTGTTGTACACTTAAAAATGTGTTAAGCCAGCAGATTCCATGTTAAGTGTTCTTACCACAATAAAAAAATAAAATGCAAAATAAAGAGGATATCCTGAGTGAATGAGTTTGATAGAGCCTCACACACAAAGATTGACCCAAGTATCCATCTTATTTTTCATTTCTAATAAGTGCATACTTGAAATGTCATTATAATACTTTGAACCTAGGATGTTCAGATCAAACTAAAGTTTATGGAACACATGAATTATATACCTACAAGTTTTCATCAACAATAATGCACATACTAAGTAGGATTTAATCATTTTGCCAAGTTATCAATTCAAATTGGGAAAATTACATTGAATGTTCAAATAATTAAAATATATGAATATATTTTTGAAAGTAGAAGATATTATGTCAGTGTAAGATGTTTAATAAAGAATATAACAACAGCATGATCTATGAGAAAACTGCCAAAGAATGATTTTTTTCAGAATATGAAAGGATTGAATTTAAATATTTTGTGATATTTACGGTCAAAAGATATGCCCACCCAAGTAGATAGCAAGTTCGTTTTTGCTGATTAAGTGTACTGAGCTCTGCTGACATACGGTATACTATTGGATGCAGACTATAATATTTGCCATCAAATTCCAGATAATATTTCTTAAGGTGCAGTAAAACAACCATTTCTCAGAAATTGAACACTTGGCCTTAGCTTTCTTAAGAACAAGTATAAATATTTCATAAACAAATAGAAAAATGTCTCATGACTTTGAGAGTAAAAAAGCCACAATCATGATAAGTTAAATCTATAAAGACTATAATTTATTCATCTGCTGCAAGAACTAATATGAAGTGATTGAACAGTCAAAATTTTAATTGTTGGTAGCCTTTTCCTGAATTACTTCATTATTATTACTAAATAATTAAGATTTACTGAGTAATTATTAAATAAATCAATATTACTCTCCATAACATACAGCATAGAACTACAGGAGACTAAACAGAGGGAAACTCAATTCTCAGATTCTGCAATTTATATTCCTGGAGAGCCAGACAGATATAAAAAGTTATCCAATTAAATAAGATAGAAAATGACAGGTGTGATTTGAATGTTTCAAATTCTACTGAAATTGAAAGGAGAAAAAAGTTAACTTTGTTGTATCAAGCATATATTGTTTAACACACTGCTACACGAAAAAAAAACCAGAAACTTTTTCTTGGGGCCACAGTGCTTTATTACGAAAGCAGAACAAAAACTTCAAGTGTAATTTAAAGGTAAACGTAAATAGAAAAATGAAATATATTGACTTCTATTCATTTAATCCATGTTTTTAGAATTAAATTGCCAATATTAATTGTAATAATAAGAACATCAACAAGACGTTATATAGATGCTTCACGTGGCCCCGGGGTCAAAACTAGAGTGAGTTAAATACAACTCTCACGGCAGTTAATGTGTTAAAATCCCTTTTCTCACTATTTCTTAAAACTCTCATGAGAGATTATCATTGCTTTGGTTTCAGAGATTCAAAAACTTCCAGGAAGTTAATCAAAATCACACAGCTGTTAAGGGTATGAGTTGAAAGACTCCATGTGCTTTCAGGATAGAATAGAAAGAAGTGAAAAAGTAAAAAGTTATGTCTGCTAGAAATGAGACAATAAAAGAATGTGCAGCAGGAACTGAAAAGAAGGAAGAAACGTTATGAAAGAAAAATCACAGATCCTTTATGACTCTTTGGAATGAAGTTGGTGCTAAGATTTGGAAAAAGAAAAGGAAGAGTTTGTGTCTGTGATAACTGTACAAAAAATAATTTAGAAGTCATTATAAAAAGAAGGGGAAAATTAAATTAAACCTTGAGGAATACCGACAACATTGCTCAGTCACTGAACAGATTTGAAATTGACTCTTACATTTGCCCAACACACGTATCTGGGAAATGATCCATTGCTTTTAACCGTGTGAAGTGGCACAAGATGCGCTAGAACACAGAGACAGGGAGGCTATTCCAAACCGGGTGGAATCGTCTGTTGGCTCTAGTAGAGAACAAAAGTGAAGGAATTCATAATCAATATTTATAGAAAATAACTTCGTGAGGAACAAAAACACATACTTTATAAATAAGAAAATAGCATCTTGGCTGTCAAGAGTCTATGATGAATTTAAGAAAAGTTAGTAAATAATTTGTAATATAATTGATACTCATTTTGAAATACTACTCACCAAACTGAACTATATATCTGGAAAGAATAATAAGCAAAGCTATCTAAAACATGGATCGTTGCTGGCATCCATTAAATTGTTGCCACTGAAGTGAGCTTAATGATGCTCTCCTGCTTGAGAGCTCATCAATTCAGAAAAATAATCCTGCTCTAATGGGCAATAGCTCTGTTAGCCAAAATGTTAAAAACTTAAACAGCAAACAATCGGTGTCTGAATTATGCTGAGTGAAGTGTTTTGAGATGGCAATCAAGGAACAACTTAACCTTTTACAATTCAAGAAACACACATTTGTTAAAAAAAAAAAATGATGTGAATGCTGACAAAATGACAGCCAAAAAATAAACTAAACTTATAAGTGTTAATTTACTCATTTATCACACTTTTATTTGCACTGGCGATACAAAAAAATTAAAAATGTAATCCCTGCCCTCAGGAAACAATTGTCTGGTGAAATGATATATATCAATAAACAACTGTAGAATGAAATTTTGACACAGCTCCAACACAAATGAACCTTGAGGACACTATGCTAAGTGAAGTAAGCCGGACACAAAATGACAAATACTGTAAGACTATCCTCATATGAGGTTCCTAGAGTAGTCAAATTCCTTGAGACAGAAAACAGAATGGTGTTTGCCAGCAGCTAAAAGGAGGAGATAATGGGGTGTTACTACCTAATAGATACAGAGTTTCAATCTGGGAAAAGGAAAACAGTTCTGGAGATGGATGGCGGTGATGGTTGCATAACATTGTGAATGTGTATAACGCCACTGAACAGTGTATCTAAAAATGGTTAAACTGATAACTTCTATGTTCCATATACACTTATGACAATAAAAATAGTAAATTATGTGTATATATGCAATTATAACTGGTTAATATCTTCAACTAGAAAACCTTCTCCATATTAGAAGTAACTTTTAAAAAGTGAGATGCTGATATTAAAAATCAAAATGCTGATATGACTAAAACATCATTTTCCACTTATGAATTATCCTGCTTTATCCTTTAAAAAAATGACTTGAAAACCAGCTAAGAAAAGAAATTGAGAAATATTTTAAAGTTTTTATCTCAAATTTATATATACTTTAAAAGAAATTATATAGACTACAAGTATATAAACCATATCAGAAATTATATATAATGGAGCATATATGATATAATATATAGTATACATTATATACATATATAAAAAGTCTCCATATGTAAATAGATGAAGTAAATAATTCTCAAATGTTTTTTAAAATTAAACTAGAGAAAAAAAAGCATAAAATGTGATTTAAAAGGTTTTCTAGATTCAGTTTTAACATCTAACTTGCTGTCTGAATAGGGGAGGTTGAGTCGGCTAGAGTTCAAGCTAGCCCTTCTAGAATGCGTTGGCCAAATGGCAGGTAAGTTGTTACTTAGTTGTTACTTAGCAGAAGCCAGTAAGTGATCATTAATATTCTCCTGCGTGGACTGATTCAGACCTCCAAAAAAAGAAGGAAGGAAGGGAGGAAGGGGAGAGGGAGGAAGGAAGGGATGAGGGAGAGAAGATTAAAGAAAGACAGATGGACATCATTAGGGATAACGGAGCAGTGAGAACCACCCCCGAAACTCCTCTCCTCCGTAAAAGCAATGAGAACACAGGCAAAATTGTCAAAATCAACTTTTTCAGAACTCTAGAACTTAACCAAAGGCTTGAAACAAAGTAGGAAGCATTCATTCAAGAAAAGTGGCTGAATCTCAAAAAGAATGGAGTATTTTTGTGGCGTTTGAACGTTCCCTAAACAAATCACCCTCTCTTCCACTTAAGTGATAGCCTAGGAAAAAAAGAGCTCACAATCAAGGTGAAAACCAGCAGTCTGGCCGCCAATGGAGGGGTTAAATCAAGGTTGGGCTCTTCCAACTCCCCATTCTCAAGGATTTGTCATTATTTGACACGCCTGGCAGTTCCCTAGAAACCCCATTTACTAAGCATTTTTCATACTTCTAAGTTCTCGTAATGCAAATAACCTTTTACTTGGAGCTGTTTGTTGAAAAAAGTCAGCCAGTAATTGCTTACCCTAAGGTGCCTAAAGTGATGCTAACAGTTAAGACAAACAACAAGCTAACCAAAAACACATAAAGGAGAAGCTGGAGAATAAAATATCTACAGGAAGCTTTGAAAAGCTTCGTCTAAGGGCTGCTTCCACGCACAATTCCTCGTTCTGGGATTGACCTCTCGCTAGGATAACTGAATATGAAAGAGTAACATGCACCTTGTCCCCTGACCCCAGCAGGACAAGTAAGATAGGAACTTTTTAGTTAGGCATTAGACTATTTCTCAAAGTTTGGGCTATTTAGAGTGAAATTATGCCTGGATTTTATTAGTTCCTATCCAGTCAAACATACTCAAAACCAGTAGAATCTCAGTAGTGCCCAGTCTTTCAGCTGGAGAGAGGTGAAGGTCACCATTGTTTTTTGTATGCAAAGGAAGACACAGATCTCCAAACTCAAAAACATGGAAAAATGGGGGTGTTACCTAATGATGTTGAGTAGGAAGAAACTGAAGTAATCACAAATTAATTAACTTCTTCTATGTAAATATACTATTTTAAATAGATATTGGGTCTGATGCACCGGAGAACACGAACTTGTCCATTGGAACCATAAACTATTTCACTAATGTTCTTATCACCAATACCCAAGCAGGCCATTTTAAGTTGCCTAAAAATACAAAACTTTTATGATGATAACCTGCAATTCTTGTCTGTTAAGATTTCGTAAGTGCACATGTAAACTGACATAACCTACAGAGAGATTTCTCAGCCTGACTCAAAAAAAAAAAAGCATTCTTCCCAAGTCCTTTGAAATTGTGGCTCAAAGCCAACACCTCAAACTGAGACTAATGTTACAAAAATCTATAAGCCATTAACTCTAGCCGTATTAAATATATAAAAATCAATTCTAATGCCCTGTTCTTCTTCCAAAGTCCCAACCCTCAATTGGAAATATATAAGAAAATACTGCCTGCTCCCAGCGTCCTTCAGCTTTTTGTCTGATTTACTCTGGAAGCATCAGTTGTGCCCACCTGTATCAGGAAAATAGAAAAATTAGGAAGTGGTCAGCAAGTCTGACGGTCCAGTGCTCCGTCCTGTTTGGCTTTTCCTCCAGAAGCCAAGCCCAACCTTCAGTCGTCATGCCAGGTCTCCGCAGCACCAGAGCCACAGAGTAGGGGAAAATCACCTGGTATTTCTTTCCACTGGTCCAGTAGCAGGCTTTGATTCATTATCTAGTCCTTGTATTCCTGCTTATCATTTATGAAACACAGGATGTTTTTCTCCCTCTGAAAGCTCCTGATTAACCAATAGTAAGAAATACAGAATAAGAAGGCGATTTTCTTCCTTCCTCTTTCAATATGTATCTTATAAGTGGTAGGGTCTTTTTTTTTTATTCCAGTATCAATGTCCTACCACATCTTCGAAAGTATGCTTGTATTGCTAGTTCTTCATTCTGTTTCTAGTTCTCACTCTATAAAAATTGAAAAATAGACTCCTACACTGCTTTCTGACTACTTTTCTATTATAAACATTTATAATTTTAAATTTCTTAAAAAATGCCAATTTGCATCTTGTAATGTTTGATATGTACAGTTTTCATTGTTGTTCAGTTATGAGCATTTTCTAATAACATAGATGGCATCTTTTTTTTCCATAAATGAATGAGAATTGTGGTGGTTTTATTTATGTGTGTGTCCAAAACAGTGGGAGCTGATATGGCTGTCTATTTGTAAACTGTTTCTATAATCCATTTTGAACATGGATTCAGAACATGGTCTTTTAGTATTGATTCTTGGAGTTTATTGGGTCTTCATTTTGACTTAGTAGATAATCGATCTTTGTAAATGTTCCTGGTGTTGCGAAATTGTCCATACAGTAATTGTTGGTGCAAGGATCGTGATTTTCGAGAAGCAATATAGCAAAATGATTAAGACACAGACTCCTAAATCCTAACACCCACATTTACCAGCTCTGTGATCTTGGACAAGTTACTTTAACCTCTCTGTGCCTCTGCTGGCACAGCTGTTAAATGCCTAGCACACATTAGATGCTATATAAGTATTAGCTGTTATATGACAAATCCTTGGAATCTGGTGTATTGAGTCATTCAAATATTTCTTATCCTTATTAAGATTTTTTTATGTTTGATTCACCAATTACTGAAAAATGCATTTTCAAATTACTCTTTGTAGTGTTATAGTAGTCTTGTTTCTCCTAAAAGCAAACTCTAGACAAGGATTTAGGGACCAGTGGTTTGTTTGGGAGAGAATCTCAGGAAGCACTATGAGGAAGTAGAGAATTGGGCTAGCACAGGAGAGACAACGGACACGTTTGCATTCATCAATAAATTTGCATCAGTTAATATTGCCATGTGGCTTAATCCCACTGGGGACTGCATATTTATTCCTAAAAGATATCCATGCCCTAATCTCTGAAATATGTGAATGTTACTTATATGACCAAAAAAAAAAAAAAAGACTTTGCAGATGTGATGTTAAGGATTCTGAGCAGAAGAGATTATCGTGGATTATCCAGGTAGGCCTGATGTTTGCAGGAGGGGGGCAAAGGGAGATCCGATACAGACAGAAGAGGAGACGGCAATGTCAGTATGATGCAATATTAATAAAGTAAACTGATACGCTCCGAATATGCTCATGATAAGTAATTATTATGATTCCAGTCAATAATACGTGGATAATTTATCCACAGTGATGAGGGAATGAAAAGCATTCAGGGTTATGTAAATGATAGTGTAGTAATATCACTGTCTGTCTTCACAGTCTGCCTTAGTCCATTCGGGCTGCTATAATAAAACACCACAGCCTGGGTGGCTCACGAAGAAGAGAAATTTATTTCTCACAGTTCTGGAGACCAGAAGTCCAAGATCAAGGGGCCAGCAGGTTCCTCATCTGATGAGGACCCGCTTCCTGGTTCACAGACAGTCGTCATCTCTATTTTTAATTTTAGTTTTTAAAATTTTGTAGCCATCATCTTTCCATGTGTCCTTGCATGGCAGAAAGGCTGAGGGGTCTCTCTGGGTTCTCCTTCATGAGGGCACTAATCCCATTCATGCAGGCTCCACCCTCAAGACCTAATCACCTCCCAAAGGCCTCACCTTCTAACACCAGCAGATGGGGGATTAGGTTGCCACATATGAATTTTGGGGGAGAACATTCAGTTTATAGCACAGGCTTAAATTTTAATACCCTACAGATTTCACATACATGATGTCAACTGATAATTATTTTTTCTAGTGGAAAAATATCTGTCATTGGTGGCTAATGTATTTCATAAAATATTTGCCCATTACTTAAGGAAAATGTCATAAAGTTAAGAAGAGACAAAATATTGAGTTTTTAGCTAGTTATAAAATAGTATTTTACACCTTAAGAATTATTTTGTTATGCATTTTAAACAATCTTAAATTGTTTTGTTAAACTAGGCTTCAATTACAGAATTATATTTTATTTTCAGTTCTTGAATTGTTCCACCTGCCAACTGCTACACGGTTTAGTCCAAACACAATTGATTTGACTTTGCATAGAAACTTTAGCACGTTTCCTCACAACAATTTTCTGAATCATGTTGTGATTTTTTTCCTCTTTATTTCCTGGGACTACAGCCCTCACCAAGAAATAGTTGACTTCTCTGCTGGGGCATTTTTGCTTCCGGGTCTTTTAAGTTCTAATATAAATACTTTGATTTGAAATGAAAGTAATTCTTTGATATTCATAAAACTTGTTATTCACCAGATGAAGGGATACAACTATGTGAAATTTCAAAAAAACTCTATCAAATTGTATTCCATAAAAACATGTGAGCTAGTGCAGGTCTTGACGGGATACAGGCACAGCTGTGCGCCGGGGGAGGCAGTTGCAGCCTCCCGTATGAGACCTTGTCCTTATACCTCGGCCCATCCATAAGCAAACTGAGCGAACCGTATTCTGGAAGCGCACGGCACTTCCTCAGTCTTCTTGTAAGGGTGCTGCAGCCGCTGCTCGGGCTGTGCTTGACCTGAGGGTCAGGTTGCTTGGGGCCACTGCATGGCACCGTGCCTCATACCCATGCCCTCAGCTCCTCGTCTCCTTTTCTGGGGCTTCCTGGTGACTTCGTGGGACCTGTTCAGGGGCCTGAGTCAGGGTTTCCTCCATACCAATCAATTCTCTGATTCTCTGACACCAACTGGATGGCCAACAATTCAATTCACTTCTGCCACTACCTGGTGTCAGCCCAGTGAGGCCATTCATAACCATGGAAAATAAAAATCGCCTAAATATGCAAGAGAGAAGTAGTAATATATCAGGAAAACTTTGCCATCTCCACTTGAAGAGGTACAGATTTCCCCTTGATTCCTAGTGTTGACGTCAGTTTTGCCTTGAGCTCGGCGTACCCACCGCCACATTGCGCGGTTTGTGGAAGTTAAGCTTTTCAACTTCAGGCATGTCATCTGTTAAAGGAAAACAGAGTTTTTCCTGCTAGGAGCTAAATAACTCATTCAGGGATCTCTGCTTCATTAGTGCTGTGATTTAGGCAACTGAGCAGAATGCTTCTGACCATATGTTCACAGACTGCAAACAAAAAGGAAAGAAATTTCTGGAACTCCTCTGCTTTCCTTTATTGCTCTCAGTCTGGGTTTAGTCAGACCACTCTAGAGTTGGGTTCCCTTCCAATATTTACATTACCCAGGCATAGGCATGGGGCCAAACTCTCTGACAGGTTATGAAGGAGATGCTGTCTGTGTTGTCGTGTTGTCCACTTCTTCTACTCCCTTTCTCCCTTGAAAATGAGGAGCAAAACGGAGAGCGTTGAGTGGAAGAAACTCGCAGGAGACCATGCAGAATCTCTGTCATTCACACATCTCTTCTTCCTCTTCTCCCGTTGCCCTTGTGGGACGGGCACAGTGAATGTACAGGCACGCACCAAGTGCCTGCTATGGTCCAGGCCCTGCACTTGGTGCTTAATTATTTTGTTTCATCTTCAATTAATGAGCTACCTATTGCTATTTCCGTTTCCCCAGTGAGAGAGCAGTCTCAGAGTGTCGTCAAAAGCCACACTCGGTAAGTTTCAGGGGTGGTATTTGAAAGCAGTTGTTTCTAATTGCATAGATGAGAGAAGTGAAAGAAAACTAGAAGAGAGACTCTTAGGGTCTTCTCAGGGAAGCATATTGGATGCAAACACTTAGTTACATTTCCCTAGAGCCCTTGGAATTTAAAGGAGCCAGAGTGGGCCCAAGAGGAAACCGAGAGCTAGAAATGTTATCTGGCACTAAAGTCTAAAAGTTAGAAATGTGAATTAAAGACTTTCAGCATTCTACCCAGATTCTTCCATTTAGTTCATCAGATCATAAGATTAGACAAGTTTATCAAAGACGGTATGTTCTAGAATGAAAAGCATGCATTTGGCGGGAGATTCTCCATTTTATATCTTTCAGAAAATAGAGAGAGAAAGAGAGAGGGAGAGAGAGAGAGATTAGGAGATTGGGAGAAAGAGAGAAAGAATGCAAATATTCTTTCTTTGCTAAACCATTAGCAAAGCACAACCAGCTGTGTGCCTGATTGGGCTGTGGAAATCGGCCCCCAGTCTTTCTGCCTAGCAGAAGAAAGGAGATACAATCATATTTATCCTCCACTGCTTTAATACATGGTGTCTAACAATCAAACAAAAATCTATACACATGAATGCATAGAACCCTATGGACAATAATTAAGAGAAAAATAT
>CAUYRT010011557.1:0-16991 GCA_963574885.1 Lepilemur ruficaudatus
AACCATCTTCATATAGCCATCTAATCTTTGACAAAGCAGACAAAAACATACACTGAGGAAAAGAATCCTTATTCAATAAAGGGTGCTAGGAAAATTGGATAGCTGCATGTAGAAGACTGAAACATGATCTGCACCTCTCACCTCTCACAAAAATCAATTCACAATGGATAACAGACTCAAACCTAACGCGTGAAACTATAAGAATTCTAGAAGAAAATGTTGGAAAAACTCTTACAGACATTGGCCCAGGGAAAAGAATTTATGAAGAAGACACCAAAGGCAATAACAGCAACTACAAAAATAAACAGGAACTGATAAAATTAAAAAGCTTCTGCACAGCCAAGGAAACCATCATGAGAGCAAACAGTCAACCTACAGAATGGGAGAAAATATTCGCCTCCTACACAGCCGATAAAGGGCTGATAACTAGAATCTATACAGAACTCGGGAAAGTCAGCAAGAAAAAAATCAAACCACCCCATTAAAAAGTGGACAAAGCGCATGAACTGAAATTTTTCAAAAGAAGACAGACTAATTGCCAACAAATGTATGAAAAAATGCTCAACATCTCTAATCATCACGGAAATTGCAAATCAAAACCACAATGAGATATATCACTTAACTCCAGTGAGAATGGCTTTTATCAAAAAGTCCCTAAACAACAAATGTTGGCGTGGATGTGGAGAGACAGGAACACTCATATCCTGCTGGTAGGACTGCAAACTAGTACAACCTCTATGGAAAGTAATATGGAGGGAGATACCTCAAAGAGCTACAAGTAGAATTACAATTTGATCCAGCAATCCCATTACTAGACATCTACACAAAGGAAAAAAAGACATCCCATAAAGAAGACATCTGCACTAGAGTGTTTACAGCAGCCCAATTCACAATTGCAAAGATGAGGAAACAACCCAAGTGCCCATCAATACATGAGTGGATTAATAAAACATGGTATATGTATACCACAGAGTACTACTCAGCCACAAAAAACAATGGTGATCTGGTACCTCTTGTATTATCCTGGACAGAATTGGAGCCCATTCTACCAAGTGAAGTATCATAAGAATGGAAAAACAAGCACCCCACATACTCATGCTCACAATTAAATTGGTATTAATTGATCAACCCTTAAGTGCACATATAGTAGTAACATTCATCGGGTGTTGGGTAGGTGGGAGAGGGGAGGAGGTGATGGGTATATTCACACCTAATGGGTGCAGTGGGCACACTCTGGGGGATGGACACACTTGTAGCTCTCACACTGGTGGGACAAAGGCAACATATGTAACCTAAACATTTATACCCCCATAATATTCTGAAATTTAAAAAAAAGTTTTTAAAAAGGTATAACATGACAGACTTATGTCCTCTGGTATCAATAATTACATTAAATGTAATGATATTAAAATACACTTAATAAAATTGGCAGAGTGGCTGTTTAAATGATCCAACTGTATATTATCCACAAGAAACTCATTTCATATTTAATGACATAGGTAGGTTAAAAGAAAATAGATGAGAAGAGACATATCATGTACACATGTAAAAAAAGCTGGTATGGCTATATTAATAGATAAAATAGACTTCAAAGCAAAGAAAATTATCAGGACAAATAGCAGCACTGCATAACTATAAAAGGGTCAGTCTACCAAGAAGGCACAGAATGCATAACAATCCTGTGTATGCACCAAATAACACAACTTTAAAATACACAAAGCAAAAATTAAGAGGGCTAAAAACAGAAATAGACAAATCTAGAAATATAATGGGAGACTTCAATACCTCTCTTTTAGTAACTACTGGCAGGATAAAGAGATGAATAGTATTAATGACATCAACCAGTGGAATCTAATTGACATTTATACAATGCTTCTCCCAACAACAACCACCTAAATATGGCTTAGGTTAAACATTTTTATTTTTATTTTCCCTAAAATAGCTCTTTAACTGAGTTGAAAGCCTATTAATTGCTGAACAAGCTGAAAGTGCAGGAAGTAGCACTGATCCAACACACACCTTAATTATAGCCACCCAGCTGATCTAACTGATGTCATATCTCCTTCTACTACAAAGTAATTAAAATGAACACCCAAAATTATAATTATGTTCCAGGTATCCAAATTAACTTCTAAGGCAATAATTTGAATAGTGACAGAGTTAACAGAAAATTTTCTAGGTTTCTGTAATGTTCTGTATTTTGATAGGTGTTTCAATTATACAGCTGTATGCATTTGCCAAAAATCAGCACAGTAAACATTTCCAGAATGGTGCCATAAGCATAAGGACTTCTGCAGATCTACTCACTGATAAAAGCAATGTGGACACTCCAAAAAATTGTCAAAATCAACTTTTTCAGAACTCTGAAAATTAACCAAAGGCTTGTAACAACCCAAAGGATACTTATTCAGGAAACATGGCTGTATCTCAGTAAGAACAATGAGGTCTGTGGTGTTTTAACTTGCCCTATTCCATTCCCCTCTGACTAGCTCCACAGTAATCTGGAACACCAACAGTCCCACAGCCACTGGAGGGAGCTGAATAGGTTTGGAGTTTCCAAAAAGCCCCATCCCCAGAGAACTGTCATTAATGGACCTGTCTAGCAGGTCCCTAAGAACTCTCACTTGCAGGGGTTGTCTTTATTTGCCCAACTCAAAGCTTGCTCCCCGTGAACAGTTTTTCCCCTAGGGAGTTGTCAAAAACAATCATTGGTGACCATTTATCATCACAGTTGTCTGAGGCAACGAAAACCATTGGGCAAAACAAGAATCTGACCAAAAACTTATAAGGAAAATCAGTGGAATGAGAAGTCCATAGTGGTTTTGTTATTGTTGTTGGGGTTTTTTTTTTTTTGCCACCCTGGGTAGAGTGCAGAGTGCAGTGGCATCATCACATCTCACTGCAACTTCAAACACTGACTGGGCTCAAGCAATTCTCCTGCCTCAGCCTCCCAAGTAGCTGGGACTACAGGCATGTGCCATGACACCTGGCTAACTTTTAGTAAAGATGGGGTCTCATTCTTGCTCAGGCTGGTCTCGAACTCCTAAGCTCAAGGAATCCTCATGCCTTGGCCTCCCAGAATGCTAGGATTACAGGCTAAAGCCACTGTGCCCAGCCCCATAGTGGTTTTTAAAAGCTTCAGCATACTCATGAGAATTGAGAGGGTCACACCTGTATACATGCTCAAGAAAGAACTGAGAAGGCCCTAATCACTCACTTCTGGCTTACCTTAAGGTTTTGTGCAAGTAGCAAAAGCTACGATTTAAGTAGTAAACTGTTTGAGCATTAAAAATATTCTCATTATGCACACAGAGACCATCAGCAAAAGCTGGGAGACATAGGGTTTCAAGGCATTTAAGAAACTGTTCACTCATCAGCTGACCACTAAGCTAACCAAGCAGAGGTTTCAATGGTAACATGAGATAAGGGATACAGAATTAGTCCAGGGAAGCCATCACACAAACATACAACAACAAACAGAAGCAACAACAAGCCCTGGGGAGGAGAGAATCAGATTTCCAGAGTTGCTACATCGTATTACTTAATATATCCACTTATCAATAAAAAATTATAAGCCATGCAAAGAAATATTAAAGTATTGCCCACACACAGGAAAAAGAGTAGTTAGCAGAAACTGTCCCAGAAGAAGCCCAGGTAATTTAAATATATTCAAAGAACTAATAGAAACCATGCTCAATGAACTTCAGTTCATTGAACTAAAAGTATGAGAACAGTATTTCATCAAATTAAAAAAAATCAATAGAGACAAATTATAAAAAAAGAACCAAATAGAAATTCTGGATCAGGAAAGAACAATAACTGAAATGAAAAATTCACTTAAGAGACCCATGAGCAGATTTGAGTTGGCAGAAGAATCCATGAACTTGAAAGCAGACTGACTGAGATTTAGTCTAAGGAACGTTATCAGAACCTCAAAGACCTGTATGACACCATCAAGTGTACCAATATACGGATAACAGGAGTTGTAGGAGGAGAAGAAAGAAAAAATGTTTTCAGAAATAATGGCCAGAAACTTGCCAAATTTGACGGAAAACATCATGCTACATATTCAAGAAGCTTAACAAATTCCCAGTAGTATGAACTCAAAAAGATCCACACCTAGACTCATCCGTGTTAAACTGTCAATAGCCAAAGAAAATCTTGAAAGCAGCGAGAAGCAATTTATTACATAGAAGGGATCCTCAATAAGATTATCAGCTGATTTCTCATCAGAAACTAAAAAACCAGAAAGCAATAGGCTAACATATTCAAAATGTTGAAAAAGAGTGTCAACCAAGAGTTCTTTATCCAGCATACTAGCCTTCAAAAATAACAGAAAGATTAAGAAATTCCCATATAAACAAAAACTGAGAGAATTTGTCACTAGCAGATCTGCTCTACAGGAGCTACTAAAGAGTCTTCAGGGTTGAAATTAAAGAACAACCGAAAGTTACTCAAATACATATGAAGAAATAAAGAGAAAAGTAAGGTAGAGTTTATTACACAAATAATTAGAAAAGACAGTATAAATATATTTTTTTAACTCTTTTCTCCTACCTGACTTTTAAAATAATGACATAAAATTGTGGTGATGCAGTTATAATGTATAAAAATCTCATTTATATGAAAATAATAGTATACAGGAGTGGGAGGGGAAGAAGCCATGTAGCAGCAGTTTTTGTACACTGTAGACATTTAATTGGCATTAATTCAAACTGGATTGTTATAAATTAAGATCCTAGTTGTAATCCTTAGAAAAACAAATAAAAATGTAGATTAGCAACTGTTAGAAGTATATTAGTGATTGCCAGGAGTAAGGAGGAGGGGGAAATAGGGAATAACTATCAATGGGTACGAGGTTTCTTTAGGAATAGTAAAAATGTTCTGGAATTAGTGGTGATGGTTGCATAACTTGTGATCATATTCAAAACTATTGAATTGTATACTTTAATATTGTGAATTTTGGCTAAGCATGGTGGCTCACACCCATAATCCCAGCACCTTGGGAGGCCAAGGCAGGAGGATCACTTGATGCCTGAAGTTCAAGACCAGCCTGAGCAAAAGTGAGACCCCCATCTCTACAAAAAAATAAAAATTCAGCCAGGTGTGGTGTGCGTGCCTATAGTCCCAGCTACTTGGGAAGCTGAGGCAGGAGGGTCACTTGAGCCCAGGAGTTTGAGGTTGCAGTGAACTATAATGACACTACTGTACTGTAGCCCAGGCAACAGAGTAAGACCCTGCCTCCAAAAAAAAAAAAACTGTGAATTTTACAGTAAATGATATCTGCATAGAAAAATAAATAAATTCAGTGATGATACACTTAAGATAGATGTGAGCATTTGTACAGCATATAAATTTTATCTCAAAATAGCAAAAATATTCAACTCATCATGCTTTCAGTATTAGGAGAAAGTGTACTGATACCTATAATTTATTTTGAACTGAATCAGAAAATAAGATGAACTGATGGTTGGTGGAATAGATTAATATGTAATAAAGCATCTGGGAGGCCGAGGCGGGTGGATCGCTCAAGGTCAGGAGTTCGAGACCAGCCTGAGCAAGAGCGAGACCCCGTCTCTACTATAAATAGAAAGAAATTAATTGGCCAACTAAAAATACATGTAAAAAATTAGCTGGGCATGGTGGCACGTGCCTGTGGTCCCAGCTACTTGGGAGGCTGAGGCAGAAGGATCGCTTGAGCCCAGGAGTTTGAGGTTGCTGTGAGCTAGGCTGATGCCACGGCACTCTAGCCCGGGCAACACAGTGAGACTCTGTCTCAAAAAAAAATATGTAATAAAGCAACTATCAATGGCAGAACCAGGGTTTGGGTATATGGGTATTTGCTGTATTTGCTATAGAATTACACTCTTCTGTATATTTAAAAATGTTCATAATGAGATACAAAGGAAAAAAATACTGCTGAGGAAACACTCAGATCCTGGTTGTGGATCATTTTATAAGAAAACTAGCCTGAATATTACCAAAAAATAACAATATTATGAAAAACATAAAAGGTGGGGCAACTATCATAAAGAAGACTAGACAGACATAACAAAAAAATCTAATATGGACATTATAGTAAACATTATTTTCCATGGTAAATTTCTTGGGTATGATAATCATTTTATGGTTATTTGTGAGAATGCCCTTATCCTCAGGAGGTACATGCTACAGTATTTAGGAGAGAAATGTCATGAACTGACTGCAACGTACTTTTAAATGATTCAGGAAAAAAAAGTGTGTTCGGGGGGATAGGTGTATGTATGCAGACAGATAATAAATGTGAAAAACTGTTAACGATTAATAAATCTAGGTTAAGGATATGAGTGCCAGTACTGTTCTTTCAACTTATCTGCTGGCTTGAAATTTTTCAAAATAAAAAGGGTGCGGGAAGAAGGTAGTACCCAGGTGAATGAAAGTTACCTCATCTCCCTCTACTCTCCCCTTTATATTCTGTGCTCCAACCACATTGGTCTCCTTTCTATCCCTCAAACAAAACAGGACTGTCACAATTTTAGAAGTCTTTGCCTTTGCTGATGTTTCTTCTACTTGAAACACTCCTCCCGTAGACCTTAATTTGGCTGTGTTCTTGAAATCATTCAAGCTTCAACTCAAATATAACCTCAAAGAGGCTCTCTTCTCCAACCGCCTTACCTAAAGGAGATTGCCCATCAGCCCTATCATATTATGTACATTTTATTCACAGTAATAATGAATAACTGAAATGCTTATAAATGTAATTTTTGTGTTAGCTTGTTTCTCTCTCCAATACAACATAAGTACCAACCAAAACTGTCAATTGTTTTGTACTATTAGCCTGTTCTTCCTCTTCCTCCACAGTCTATCTCCTAGTATCCAGTCTTATATCCAGTAAAAATTGAAATGGAAGGAGTAAAGCAACAGATAATTTCTTCAACAGAAGCAGAAGCTAGAAGACTGAAGTCTTGTATTGATGCTGACAGAAACAAGAGTGGTCCAACAGACTGATAATGAACTCAAAGACAGTAGGAGTACCGAACAGCTATAATAACAACTGACTGTTTACTAACAATACCTATAAAGCTGGGATCAAAACCAGCAACAGGGCCAGGTGTGGTGGCTCACGCCTGTAATATTGGCACTTTAGGAGGCCAAGGCAGGAGGAGGCTTGAGGCCAGGAGTTCAAGACCCAGCTGGCACAACATTTTTTGTCTCTACAAAAAATTTCAGGAATAATAATAAAAAACAGCAAGAAGATTTTTACCAGAAATTAAAATTTCCCTAAATTTGGGTTAAAAGTTTGTGTTGTGCTAAGATCTAGAGAAACATCAGAGTCAATGTGCCATGAATCCAGTCAAGATTTAATTTTTCTTCCTATTCTTCTAGTTGACTTAACTGATGTTTTTCTGACCTTTTTGCCTGATTCACCTCTGTTTTACTTTCCCTTCTACCTAATACTTCCATTGTAGGCTAAATCCTATCTTTAGACTATGAGAGACTGCTCTTTGCTTTCTTCTCTCAGGCTGTTCTATAAATACTTTAATCCCACATATTTAAGAAAACAGTGAATTAGAATGGTTACAGAAAAGTTTGAGGTCAGAAATGAGAACTAATAGCTAAAACAATAGTTTACGTTTATCAACTGCTTACCATATGCCAGGTTCTGTCCTAAAGATTCTACATGTATTAACTCACTTTGTCTTCACAAAACCTTATGGGATATTATCCCCATTTTATGAATATGTAAACTGAGGCACAGAGAATTAAAGCACCTTGACCAATGTCACACAACTAGTAAGTGGCAAGGCTAGAATTCAAACCAGGCCAAATGATACCAGAGTCTTTGTTCTTAACTATGTTGACCCTTATGGTGGTACTGTTAAGTCTTTACAAATCTGATGAAAATTCTGAGGGTGCTGAATTTCAGAAGCAAGAAGGCAAATATGCTAACTACATTAATTTTAACACATTATTAAGAGTGATCCTTACATGTGGGTGACTTTTTTCAACACAGCACAGCAAAGAGCAAAGCAGGTTATGAACAAACACTAACTACTTAATAAGAATGCCAGATTCTTCCCAAGCATGCTATCTGAAGTATACAACATAGCTTAAAATATCAAAAGACTCATGAATCAAAGCGCTTTTTACTAGAGTTCTGCTATTCCAAGAATCCAAATCTTTTTATCTCTGACAGCTGTTATTTTGTTTTCCCTATGACATTCATATTCAGGATATTTTCTATAAGCATATCCTGATATAAAACTTATGACTGGATTCTACTCCCTAATAGCTATGAATCTTCTGCAAAACAGAGCTCTGAAAGTAGAGTAATAATAGTAAGTTCCACAGAACCACATGTAGTTTTAGACATTTTGCAAGTGGTATAAAGTGATTTCTAAAGTCTGTTTCAAAACCACTCTACTGTTCTAGAGGCTACACAGAGTTAGTAAGAAAAGGGGAAAAGCTCCAAGGTACTCAGCTTATCACCATAACTCCTACATACCTCAAGAAATGCAAAAAGAGCTATTCAATGGAAAGGCACCACATTTTGTACTTCTAACTATATCTGAGTATTGATCATAAAGATACTATAATATCAAAACCTAAATAAATATGCTGATAACATCAAAACTTCCAATGTATCATGTGTATCTAAAGGCATATTAGAATTTTTATCCTTATTAAAAATACATAGCTATCCATAAAAAAGTAAGGTTTTCTAACCTTTCAAAGTCACCTTGCCTTGTAAATTTTGACAACCTATACACGGCCCAGTTGTTAAGCTGCTTAGAGGTCATTCCTCTTCCATTATCTATCACTGCAACAGCAGGCTTTCCTTGTGTTTCATCAAAAAGCTATGAAACAAAATAAGTTCAAGAAGACAGAAAAAGTCAAATCAATATTTCAAAACATGAAAAGTTAAATATGAAAAAAAGTGATTCAATGAGCTCACTCATATGTTGCTCGTGGAAGTGTAAATTAATACAACTTTCTGAAAGGCACTTCAGCTATATGTATCATAAGCCTCAGAATTCTTCATGTCCTTCAGCCTAGAAATTTCATTTCTCAGAATTTAACTTAAGGAAATAATGAGATATGTGTACAAAGACATATGAGAATATTCATCATCCCAGTATTGCTTTTAGTGGTAAAAATATAAAAATATGTAAATGTTCAACAGAACACTGACTACATAATTTTTATTACAGTCAATTTATACCACTCATAGCAGACTATTTTGTTACAGAATATTCATGATATGGCAAATGTGAACAATGTACTATTAAGGGAAAATAGAAGATTATAAAAAACAAAATGTACACATACATGTATACATATATGCATAGAAAAGGACACATGAGAAAATTTTAACAATAGATGAAGAGATACCTGATAATTATTTTTATGTTTAGGTTATCCTTATTTTCTAATTTTTCTCCTATGAACTTATACTACTCTTATAAAAGTAAAAGTTAAATTGCTTTACAGTATTATTTTCTTACCAATTTGATCTGTATTCTTCTAATACCAATGTTACGAGAAGTGGCAGACAATGAATTATCAATTAATTCCGCAAGTGCAAATGCTGGAAAAGATTAAGAAAACATTATTGCTTAACTTTTCCCTACCAAATACTTCATATGAAAGTTCAAAATGGAAGAAATTCTTAAATATCTTAAAGCCATCACTTTTATTTTCCAAGGAGCTAGAGTTAAAGTATTATCCTGATCCTAACAATATAATACATAATAAAGGCATCAACACAAATCACCACTAGCATAAAAAAAGCAGTCATCAACCAGTACTTGTACAGCACTAGTGATATGGCATGACTTAGCCAACCATGATTCCTAGCTTCAAGGAGTTTATAATATAAAGACAGACATAAAGGGACAAACAGAAGACCATGACCATAAAATCAAATATTTTGTGGTATGTAATTACATTATGCACAAGTCCAAAGTAAGCACATTTAGAGATATGGGGGCAAATATAAAGCAAGTATAAGTGTCTCTTAACAGCTAATTTGGATACTGAATTCTCATGATGAACAGAAACTTATCAAATGGCAGCACACATCTGCATAACTGACACAAAATTGCTATTGATTCCCTACCACCACCACCAACTTGACATTCAATTTATCACTGGCAAAGCATTAACTAATACTCTCTTTTCTTCAAGGTCACTACCCAAACTATTTCCTGCTTTTATTCCATTAATTAAAAATAAAGGGAACATACCAAATTTATGTCTCTTAATTCCACAGAAGCTTAACCCAACTGAAGCTGTAATTAATTCACAGAATTGGCACTCCAGCAAGCACTTCCATTCATTCTAAATGCTCAAGGGATGGCTATGTTTGTGAACTAATTACAAAGTTGTTACCACAAATCAGACATGTATAAGGATCTGGCTAAAGGCAATAACTCTAGAAAATGAAGAAAGGAGCTACACATGGTGGCTCTTTGCCTGTAATCCTGGCAACTCTGAGGACTTAGGCAGGAAAATTGCTTGAGATCAGGAATTTGAGATCAGCCTGGGCAACATAGCAACATTTCATCTCTAAAAAAATTTAAAAAGATAACCAGACATAGTGGCGTGTCGGTAATTCTAGCTGCTCAAGAGGATCACTTGAGCCTAGGAGTTCAAGACTGCCACTGTACTTCAGCCTGGGCAATTGAGTGAGACCCTGTCTCTTAAAAAAAAAAAAAATGAAAATGAAGAAGGAACATTGCAGGAAATGGGAGGAAAAGAGACTTACTTAAGAGAAATTTAGAAGGAAGAAATGAATAAAACTTAATATCCGATTAGATAAAAAAGAAGAGAAAAAGAAATCCAAAATGCATTTGAGTTTTTGCCTCTAGAAGACTAGATAAATGGTCACATTTCCCATAAAGAGAAAATTTAGAGGGGAGGAAAGAAAAATTCAGTTTTTCGGGGTTTTTTTTGTTTTTTTTGTTTTTTTTTTGAGACAGAGTCTCGCTCTGTTGCCCGGGCTAGAGTGCTGTGGCGTTAGCCTAGCTCACAGCAACCTCAAACTCTTGGGCTCAAGCAATCCTTCTGCCTCAGCCTCCTGAGTAGCTGGGACTATAGGCATGTGCCACCATGCCCAGCTAATTTTTTTCTACATATTTTTAGTTGGCCAATTAATTTCTTTCTATTTTTAGTAGAGACGAGGTCTCGCTGGTTTCGAACTCCTGACCTTGAGCGATCAGGCCGCCTTGGCCTCCCAGAGTGCTAGGATTACAGGCGTGAGCCACCTCGCCCAGCTGAAAAATTCAGTTTTAGATAAAATGCCCTACCGCCACACCAAGTTCAAAGAGTAAAGGTATTCCACAGGCAGCTGAAGCAGATACTAAGCATAACTGAGAGACTAAAGACAGCCAGAGATAAACATTTTTGCTTCATTAACATAGGTATAATAGTTAAGGCTACGATCAGCTTACTTAGAGAAATGCATAAAAAGAAAAGATCAGCATGACTTGAAGAAACATCCACCACACAGTCAAGAAGAACCAGAAGCTGGGAAACAGAAGTAAGGAAAGATGCAGGAACGTACTGTAAACTCACAGAAACCAAACAAGAATTTAAGCATTGAAGTGCTCTGCTTATCCACATAAGGATGGTAGGAATAAAAACTGATACAACTAATCTGGAAGGTAATTAAACAAACTATATTGAAAGTCTTTAAAATGAATATATCTGTTGACTCTTTAATTATAAATTCAGAAATGTATCCTCAGGGAAAGAATTAAAGATGCATTCAACATTCAAATACTTATGTACTTACTATTTGCCAGGCATTGTTCTAGGAACTGAACAAAATGGACAAAGGTCCTATTCTTACAGATTTAACATTCTAATAGAGGAAGACAGTAAGTAAAATATAATCAATATAATCATAATAAGTAAATTCTATAATATGTTACAAGGGGTATGTGCTATGGAGAAAAGAAACAGAACTGAGAAAAGGGATAAAATAACAGTAAAGACATAGAGGGAACACCATTGCAATTAAATAGGGTGATCATGGAAGTCTTACTGAGAAGGTAACAGATAAATAAGACTTGAATTAGGTGAGAGAATGAGTACAGGGCCATCTGAAGGAAGAGCACTCCAGACAGGGGGCCCTAAGCTGAGAATATTGCTGGCACTGGAAAGCAGTGAACAAGCAAGAAGAGTAGTGGAAACAAAGTCAGAGAGGTACAATGCAGAGCTGCTAAGGCCTGTCAGTAACTAAGGACTATGGCTTTTACTTTCAGTGAAATGGTGAGTTATGAGTATTTTCAGAAGAATGACACAATCTGACTTTTCAAATCTTGTATGGACAGGTATAAAAAGAAAGGTACCAGTTAGGAAGCCACTATATAATCTAGGTGGTAAGATGGTGCCTCAAACTAGGTGGTAGCAATACAAGCGGTGAGAAACCATCATTTTTAGGTAAATATTGAAGATAAGACCAATGGGATTTTCTGACATACTGAATGAGAGGTATAAGACAAAGAAGAATTAATTTAATTTTTGGCTTGAGCAACAGGAAAGACAGGGAAACGATCAATTCAGATGGGGAAAACTATGTGCAGTATAGAATTTAGTGAACAGATCAGTGTTCCCATTTTAGACGTCTTAGCGGAGATGCTACATAGGCAGCTGGAAGAGCCAAACTGGAATTCAAGAGGTAAGTGTGGTACTGTTTTCAATATTTAATTAAAAAGGACCATTTCTTGCCACCTCCATTTGAGAGTCACTTCTATAGAGATAGTACTTAGAGCCATGAGCCTGGACCTGATCATCAAGTAAGGAAGTAAGACAAAAGGTAAAGGAACAAGGACTAAGCCCTGAGGCACTTCAACATTAAGGTAGAGAGAGAAAAGAAGAGAAGGAAGGCAGTGAGACAAGAATGAATGCCAAGTAAAAAAAGTATATCAGAGAGGAAGATGTGATAAAACTATGTCAAATAATGCCTCAAGTAAAATGAGAACTAAAAATTAATCACTGGATTTAGTCATTGGTAGGGACCCTAAAAGAGTAGGCACAGTAGAGTGGTAGGAGCAACCGCCTGATCAGCGTAATTAGGAGAGAATGGGAGGAAGAGAAGTACTGCTGATAGTGAATACAGTCAATTCTTTAGAGGAGTTTTACTATAAACAGGAGCAAAAAACTGGACAGCAGCTAGATTATGGTATTTTTAAAATGGGAGAAGTAAGAGCCTTTTTATACAAAAGAACAATGTGGGAGGTACTAGATGTACTGGTTATAAATTCAAGCTCTGAAGTCACTCTGGTAGGGTTCAAACCCTGGCTCTACTATTCACTAGCAGGGTGGCCTTGGGCAAGTTACCTAAAATCTCTTAGCCCCAATTTCTTCTACAAAATAAGATCATCACCTATGGCATTTCCTAACATTAGCAACCACACATGATTAAGGATTAAATGAGATAATGTTCATAATGTACTTGGCACAGTGCCTGGCACTGCAGCTGATGGTAATAATAGCCGTAGTAAGGTAAGGATGCACATAAACATTTACTCACAAAAACATTAGGGGTCATTTGTAACAATGAAAAAACTAAAAAATAACCTAAATGTCTACTTATAGAAGAATACTGTTCAAATAAATTATGTTATCTAAATATTATCAAAAATATGTATATTTATATATATATGAATTTGTTCACTTTATTTGAAGTGAATATGAATGAATGAGTGAACATATATGAATTTGAATATGTTCACTTTATTTTTAAACAAAAAAGTAGATTAAAGAAGTATGCACCATATAAAATGATTTTAAAAAATCAGATAATATGAAAAAGTCTGAAATAATAGACACAAAGTGTTAGTGGTGGTTATGTCTGGGTGGAATGTTCTTTATGTATTTTTTTCTTATCTATGTTTTCTAATTTTCTGCAAATAATACATATATAATGAGAAAAATAACATTAATAACAAAGTTTACAATGAATATCTAAGTAGTATTAAACACTTTGGGAGGGTCCAGAGAGAAAGTTGTCAGTAAATCAACTGATTTGTAAAGATCATTAGCAAACAGTCTAGAGGTGGGACAGAAACTGAGAAGTAATAAAGGTAAAAGGAAATGATAAAAACATGAGAAGAACACAAACTACTTACTTATGCAATTTAGCCATATAAACTTGTAAGATAAAAGAAATATTTTCTTAATCAGGAAAGGTATGTAGGAGGCCAGGAAGAATAAATCAAGAGAGGACAGTATACAAGAGATGGAAAGATATACAAGATCCCTTCTAAGCTGAAAAGAAATGAGTTCTACTAATAAGTTAGCTTTAATAAAGAGCATCTTTACTCTAAAGGTGACTTAGGTAGAAAAAGAAATATATTGTGATAATGCAGGTGTGTAAGGAAGCTCAAAATGAATGATCAGTCTTCTAATAAAGTAGATTGAGAAGATTTATAAAAAAATGAAGGAACACGACACAAGCTGAGGGGATAAAGGAGAGTAACAGTTTATCAAAGTTAGTACAAATGGAATACTTACGCAATGGATTCTGTCCTTCACTTGCATAATATTCATACATGCCACTTTTGACCAGAGTGTCATAGTGAGGTAAGAAGTCAATTCGTTCTTTTGTAGCTGTTAGCAGTAACTGACTGACTGACTGTAGCAGGTATAGGGTGACTCCATCTTTAACAGTTTCATCTGTAATCAAGAGTTTAACTGCTAGGTTAGCACCCAAAACTCAATGAACTGAAAAATTTTGAATATACAAATTGTACCTATGAAATATCTTTAACAATGGTACAGGCAAACTCCTAAACAACACATCTACCTATAAATTCAGTTTTTATTAATGATATCAATGAAACAAGCACAAACTCTCACTCATTTGAAACACTCAATTCTTAATAAGTTAAACTATCACGGGAAATCAGATGAGGATGTGCACTAGAGTGGTATCAACCTGAACGGAGAAGAATGGTTAAATTCCAAAGGAATCAGACATGAAAACCTGACAGGTCTCGGAAACTAATTGGATAAAAAAAGATAACAGAAGAATTCAACTTGGTTAGGAAAAGTAGCTTCTTAAGGGCCCAAACACAAGATTTATGCTAGGTGTTAGAGTCTCATTTTCTATAGCCACAGCTGATTATCAACTATTTTTCTATAGTAATGCTTGAAAAACATGACCTCTGAGCAAACTATAGCCAATTTCCTCCCTCATCCCAACAAATTAACCAAAATCATCAACAGATTAAGGTGCTAATCTGTGTAATGAAATAGTTATTGCCCTATCATGTCCTAAAACATAGTAAATATAAAAGCATGAACTTAGTAACACTGTTTACTTACCAAAATTATCACAGGTAATTTCTTTCCTATTTGTTGTTGTAATAACAAATTTTTCTTCAGGTGAAATGCCAAGTGTCTAGAGAAATAAAATCAGTTATTACTCAAAGGAAATAAATGTATTACTCAAGTTTATACAACTATGAAAATATTGATAGTATATTACAATCTTGTAACAATTACTACACTTCATTGTCTAGGAAATACAAGACTTGGGTTTTTTTGCAGGTTTTTTTTTTTTTTAAGAATAGGGTCTTGCTCTGTCACCCAGGCTGGAGCTCAATGTAACCTCAAACTCCTGGCTCAAGTGATCATCCTGTCTCAGCCTCCACAGTAGTTGGGACTACAAGTGTGTACAACCAAACCTGGCTAATTTCTTAACTTTTTGTAGAGATACGGTCTTGCTATGTTGCCAACACTGGTTTTGAATTCCTAATCCCAAAGTGCTAGGATTACAGGGATGAGCCAGCATGCCCAGCCTAGGTATTTTTAAATTTTGCCCTTGTATAATTAATATAGCATAAATCTATATAAATTACTTATTTAACAAGGTTGTTTTTTCTGCTACTATATGCCACCTAGGAACACTAGCCATTAGGTGGTACATTTTGAAAGAGTTTTAACATCAGCAGGACCTACCCAGGAAAAAGATACATTCTTTTACGGCAATATACAAGTTATTAATTTATCGGGAGCTAAACATTAACATAACACCTATGTTAATATGGATTAGCTATTTAAATATATAAAAACAAAATAGAAGAAAACAGGTTGATATTTTATAGCACTGAGGTAAGGACAACCATGCTATGCAGAATATCTATATTAAAGAATCTTTACATTCATTTTAACCCTAACCAAAAGAAAACTTTAAAAAATTGAAGCAAATTATAAATTACGGGAGGGGGGGAACTGCAACAAGAAACAAAGGGTTAGCATCCATAACAGACAAAAAACCTTCATAAATCAAGAAGGCAAAGATCAACAGAGATAAAGCAAAAAGACATGAACAATCAAATGGAGAAAATACAAATGACCAATGAAGACATGAACTATGAAACCTCACAACCAAAAAATGAAAATTAGAAAAGCGGTTAATATTTTCACCTACATTAAAATTAAGACACATGCTCTTTCTAAAATGAAACAATAATGATGCACAGTTAAGAAAAAATGCTTCTGCTTTCAGGTAGTGATGGAATAGTTAATCTAGACAAACCTTTCCACGGAAGACTAAAAAAATCTAGACTAATAATACTCAAATCTTCAATAATGATACTAAGAAAAAACACTTATTGCTCACTACTGAAATTACCTAGGGCATCAACTCCTTACTCTGAATACCAACAAATTAAAGAGAAAGGCTGGGCGTGGTGGCTCACGCCAGTAATCCTAGCACTCTGGGAGGCTGAGGCGGGTGGATCATTTGAGCTCAGGAGTTTGAGACCAGCCTGAGCAAGAGTGAGACCCCATCTCTACTAAAAAAATAGAAAGAAATTAGCTAGACAACTAAAAATATATATATGTAATATAAAAATATATATATGTAATATATATACATATAAAATTAGCTGGGCATGGTGGCGTATGCCTGTAGTCCCAGCTACCTGGAAGGCTGAGGAAGGAGAGTCGCTTGAGCCCAGGAGTTTGAGGTTGCTGTGAGCTAGGCTGATGCCATG
>CAUYRT010011559.1:0-35352 GCA_963574885.1 Lepilemur ruficaudatus
GCATCACTCTATACCTACTAAATGGCTCTAATCAAAAGATAGTCAATAACAATGGTTGGGGAGGATGTAAAGAAATTGAGAGACCAGAGACCAGAAGCTCATCCTTGACATGACCCAATCTGATTAGTAACCAGTTGATGCTAGCTCCGACTCTACCTCCCAAGTCTCCAGGTAGCATCCCCCGTCCTGTCTACACTCCCCCTCCCCAGCCCACTGCCCTCTGGATTCGGCAGTGTGACCTCAGCAAAACTATCTCTTGGGGCCTCAGTTTCATGGACTAGAAAATGAATTTGCTAACAGTGTCTACATCATCAGGTTGACATTTAGATGAAATAACATAATGTACATAAAATGCTTAGCATAGGACATGGCTTAAAGTAAGTCTCAATAAGTGTTAGCTGTTGTTGTTGCTACTGTTATTATCATTATCTGAGCCTCAGCATCTCCCACCTGGGTTAAGAAGCCTCCTACCTGGTCACTCACGGAGGGCAAGGACCAGCAATGGAAAGTGAAAGCTCACAGTGGCCAAAGCAGTGTGGAATCATCTGTGGCCACTGTGGGAACATCTGTCCTTTGAAAACAGCTGATGGTGGGAGAAGCACCAAAGCAGAACAGCCTCTAACCAGGCGCAGCTGCTGGCTGTGAGGGCAGCCCTCACCCAGCAGCGAGAGCTTCCTGGGGCCGGGCGCAGATGTGGTGGTTGTGGGGTTGAGGAGCCCTTAGAAAGCATCTCATGCAATTTCTGGATTTTCAGATGGCAACACTGGCTTCCTGTGGGGGTAAAGGGCTTGCTTGTGGCCAATTTTACTTCATAAGAATTTATCTGGGCCACTCTGTACTTAGCCCTGTGCTGGGTGCTGGACACACTGCTGGTCAGGTGCAGAGCTTGGCTCCAAACCCAGGTTTCCACTAGGTCATGCCACCGACAGGCAGAGGGGCAGCCCTCTAGAAATGCCACTTACATTTCCATGCAGTGCTGCATTACCAACAAATCAGCATGGGAATCCTTCGACTAGAAGCTGGAATGTGAAACACCAAGTCGAACTGTTAGAAAGGCACTTGCGGCCGGGCGCGGTGGCTCACGCCTGTAATCCTGGCACTCTGGGAGGCCGAGGTGGGAGGATTGCTCAAGGTCAGGAGTTCGAAACCAGCCTGAGCAAGAGCGACACCCAGTCTCTACTAAAAATAGAAAGAAATTATCCGGACAACTAAAAATATATAGAAAAAATTAGCCGGGCATGGTGGCGCATGCCTGTAGTCCCAGCCACTCGGGAGGCTGAAGCAGAAGGATTGCTTGAGCCCAGGAGCTTGAGGTTGCTGTGAGCTAGGCTGACGCCAGGGCACTCTAGCCCGGGAAACAGTGAGACTCTGTCTCAATAACAAAAAAAAGAAAGACACTTGCAAGAGGACTGCCGACATTTAGCACAAACACTAGGGAGAACACGCTCTTCCCGCCAGCATTTGCCCTTGGAACACACACACACACACACACACACCCACACAGACTGGTCTGTGCACTCAGCATCAGAGTAAGAATGTTGCAACACGCCCCACAGTTAATGCTCTTTTCCTCAACACTTAGACTCTTCTAGTTTCTGAACAGAATCAGAATTAGGGGAGAAAGGAACATGGACAATGAATTGTCATTTTATAAATGATGAAACTAAAGCTTGGAGCAATCTATAATGACCATATTGGCTGGAAAGCCTCACCTGTGTGCCATAGGGCGGCAATTGAAAGTAAAAAAGATGTTTGCTTAAGGCTTACATGTGCTTTAGTTAGGAAAGTCCTCCCCAAATGTTTCTTAACCGTTTATGGGTCACAGGCACCTCTGAGAATCTACTGAAACCTGTGAATTCTTCCCAGAAGTGATCCCATAGGGGTACGGACATAATTTGCATATAATTTTAGAAGTATATCCACGTAGCCCCTAGAAATCCCTGAGACACATAAAGAAAAGTTGCTTTCAAGTGTTAGCTGCACGGTAATGCAAAAAGTCCAAAGGAGCTTTGCAGGCACAGCTCAAACCTGAAAACTTCTGACCGCAAACTTTCTACCGGAAGCCGTGTGCACAGTGAGTGAGAAATGGTTACAGTGCCGTTTTTCAGTATTTGACTCCAAGCATGAAATTACGATGTGTCAGCACGTGCATGCAGATGAAAATAAAAAGTATTTATCAACACAACACTATAGCCAGATAACATCAACATCTAGGATTCCAAACAGTTCTAGGAAATGGGCCCCTGGACTAGAAATACCACGAAGACACATCGGAAGAGTCACCAGCGTCTCCCTACCTGCATCGGAGCCCCTCTCACACCTCGCACCAGATGCAAACTCTTGCTACAGGAATGCAGAAAACATTTACACTATTCGTTGTGATTTAAACATCTCCAGTGTACCGCGGCATATCCTCCCACCTAAAGGGAAGATACTGCACGTACATTGCGGCATTCAGTTGACATTCTAATAATACTATTTGCACTGGAAAAATATGACTGTCCAAAAACTTGCCTGCTAAGGGTCCATAAGTGCTCCTTTTAACTCAGAGGACCCGGATTTCTGCTAGAAAGCTGCGTCTGTGTTCGGCAGGCTCTCCTTCCTGGCGGCCTTTGCACGCCCCACAGGTTGCCCCCGCCTATTTCCCACCCAAGCTTGCACGCCGGGCACCAGAGCGGGATGGTAACAGGAGCCGGCTCCGGCCGCAAATAGCAACAGGCCTGCCCTGAGTGAAAGTCCAAATATAGACCTGCTGCAGCTGTCTTGCCACCTCCTACTGCTCAAGTGTCACCAGGAGAGGTCACATGCTGTGCTCTGGGTTGCTTCCTTTACTGCTGGAGTCTGAGACCTGTGGCTGCCCCAAGGACTCAGACAGCTGGTCATGTAGAGAGGGCTGGGTGCTGTCACAGCAAGGCTAGGAAGGAGACTTCTGACAGCCTTTGGGCGGTGGCCTTCCACCTGGGCTTTCCCCGGGTCTTCTCCCAAGGTGTTTTGAACAAGCACAACTCTGGAGTTAATCAAATGCAACTTAATTGTTTTCTCCCATCATTCCTTTAGATTGTACTCAAGATGGGAATTATTCCCCTCTCTGGATGAAAATCCAGCAGATTTGATGACTTTCTTCTCCCTCTTAGGTGACACACAGTCCTTAGGGTCACTTGAAGTCACAGTTTCAACTTCAGTAATTAAACGTCTGGTTCAACATACTAACAAAAAAGCCAAGCCTGCTTTAACGGCGTCAAAATCTTCTCCACCTGCAGCTCGGGCCTCATTAGCAGGAAGCTACCCTGGAGAAGGGAGACTGCTTAGCCTGCCCTGATGATACGATGGCTCCTATTTGGGTAGATGCCACAGAGGGTGCTGACGCCAGGCTCTCTGGGCCTGGAAGGTGCTTACAACTGACTCTCTCTCTCATGGGGAACTTTTGTAAATCTCCGGAGATCTCTTCCCTGAAGTTCTCACAACCAGGCTGAAAGCCCTTCTATTCCAAGGGGTCTTTTTCCTTTTCTTTGTGGGTAATATTTTGTAGAGATGGGATCTCACTATGTTGCCCAGGTTGGGCTGAAACTCCTGGCCTCAAGTGATCCTCTTGCCTTAGCGTTCCAGAGTGCTGGGATTATAGGCATGAGCCACTGTGCCTGGCCTCAAGGGGTCTTTTTTCCCTCCTTAAGGGCCTGGGGGACCACCTCCTGAATCTCTCAAGTGAGGGCTCCTCGTCCATGCAGGTGCCCCTCTTGGGCACAATCTAAGTGGCTCTTTTCTGGCTCTTTCTTCCTGTTGATCCACATCTGGATCTTGGAAACGAGGCTGCATCCTTGGTCCCATCAGACTCTGGAATGCAGATGATCCCAATGCAGCCATCCCCTGGCACTCATCATGGGCCATCATTTAGTCCAACTGCAGGAAATGCAGCAAGCTCCCTTTGAAGACCTCCCCTCAACTGGGCTTGGGACTGGAGGGTGGCATGACCAACCCTTCCTGCAGCCTGACAACAGCTCTCTGCAGAAAAACTGCTCCACCACTCTCCCTCCAAAACATCCTCTCTTTTCTCTATTCTGACCCTTTTTTACAGTTGACTCTTAAACAACTGGAGGGTTAGGGGTGCCAACTCTCTGTACAGTCAAAAACCCACATATAACTTTACTAACAGCCTACTAATGCCCAGAAGCCTTACTGATAACATAAACAGTCAATAAAGCATATTTTGTGTGTTATACGTATATATACAGCATTCTTATAACAAAGTGAGCTAGAGGAAGGAAAATGTTATTAAAATCATAAGGAAGAGGAAATACATTTACAATACCGAGCTGTATTTATCCGTGCTGTAAGTTTACGTCGTCTGCTTACGAGATGAACCCTCTGTCTGAAATGAGGGGCAACTGCAGCTGCAGACCTCAATCTACAGCACCTACCAAGCAATGCAGCGTTCTCTTGTACCGTCAGGATTTTTCTCTGCTTCTTGGGAGAACTTCCAGCTTTAATAGTGGCATTTAGTATGAGTCCCATGATGTTATTCATTTATGGTACTGCACTGAACACGATTAAAAATACTAGCGAATCCAGAGAGATAGTTTTTATTGTGATATGCAACTTACTGGAGAGATAAACTGGTCACGTGGAAGTGATTAGCGTCACAGGGTGTTTAAACAGATACTTGGAACATTTGAGCTCACCAAGGTAGGAACGTGAGCTGGCTACAAAATTATTATAGTAATACAGTATGTTTGACCAAATATCTGAGCACCCTGGTGGCCCAGCCAAGCTGACACATAAAATTAACCATCACACGTATATAAACATGTGCTGTAGACTATGTCACTCCCAAATCCACATGTTGAAACATAATCCCCAATGTGATGGTATTTGGAAATGTGGCCTTTGGGAGGCAATTAGGTCATGAAAACAGAGTCCTCATGAATGGCACTAGTGCCCTTATAAAGAAGGGCCCAGAGAACTCTCTCATCCCTTCTGCTTTACTGGGAGGACACAGCAGGAATCCAGGTATCTACGAACCAGGAAGCGGGCCCTCACCAGACTCCGAATCTGCTGGTGTCTTGATCTTGGACTTCCCAGCCTTCAGAACTATGAAAAATAAATATCTGTTGTAAGCCCCGTGGTCTATGGTATTGTTATAGCAACCCAAATGGACTAAGACAACATACGCACACAAAATGAGAGCAGGGTTTATCTCTTTTGAGTTATTTTACTTTCTTCTTTATGTCTTTGATAGTGTCTATGTTTATAATAATCACATATATCTTCTATTCTTAAATCTTTATTTTTTATTATAATAGTAATATATGCTATTTGGCTTAGAAAAAAGCAAATACAACCAAAGAACCATAAAGTAAATATAAACTGGAGGAGGCAAGATGGCGGACGAGAACCACCACCAGCCAGAGCGTCTCTGCAAGAAGGAGAAATTTTAGACGAAGGAAAAAAAACCAAACAGACAGACAACCACAGATTGGACGAGGGTTGGAAGGAACCTACAGGAGACTCCGTGGGAAGAGGTTGCGGAGCAGAGCTGTAAGGAGAACAGCATCAGCAGGGATTAAGCCCCAAGAGGCTTGGAGACCAGCGACAAGGGTAGGTGGAGCAGTTAAAATTCTCCTGCCTTCCATCTTGGACTGCTGGTGGGCTCCCAAGCTGCTGGAGTGACCTGCCGACACCGGCCCAGATACTGCTGCTGCCAGTGCATGGAAAGCTTCTTGCAGACAGGGCAGATCCTGTACACCCAGGTCTTGATTGTATTGCCCGGGGGCACAGAGGGGATATTTGTAATTAGTCTCCTGAGGTGTGGGTGCCTACAGGGGCAGAGTAGGGGTGAGAGTGCAGAGTGGGTCCTAGCTGCAGTGTGCTTGCTAGGAACCCCTCTTCCCATGGGAGGGCTGCCCTCCCAGGTAAGGCCAGGATCAGGGGCATGGAACCTCCTGACCCATAAAACAGTTGTGGGGGAGCTTGGCTGGCTTCGGGTCCTGTCTGCCAGCAGAGGCCAGGGAGAAACCCTGGACTAGGGGAGGGTGAAAAGGAGAGCCTACTCCAGACTGCCAGACTACAGGACTCAGACATCCCTACCTCCACATGCAGATTTTCTGGTTGAGGGGGGCTATATCAGCCCCTCCCTGGAAGCTTTGCCCAGAGGCAGGGAACAGAACTTTGACCCCTGCCAAAAGCATGTGTGGAGCCAGAGGGCAGGCTCACCCAACCCAGCCCTGCCCAGCCTTACTCCCCCATCTACCCCTGCTGAGGTGGAGAATAAGGACATATCTGGAAGCTCCAGGGCCCTACCCACGACCTGGGGCACTAGGGGGCTTCTGCAGAAGAACTAGAACTGGTCACAGGACCCATTGCAGCTTGCTCCTCCTGGCAATCACCACCTACTGACAGGGAGGTCAATTTTCAGCCCTTTTACTGTATTTACTGACTCATCATACAGGGAGTGGTTGACTCTCACCCACAAGCCACCACCTACTGGCTCAGAGCTTAAACTGGGAATGTCATTATCTAAACAAAAGAAAATCCAAAAGTAAGAAGCTGCTCCAGATGGGAAGGAATCAGCAAAAGAATTCTGGAAGTATGAAGAATCAAAGTGAAAGGACATCCCCAAAAGGGAACACCAGCTTTCTAGCAATGGTTACCAACCAAAATCAGAACACTGAAATGACAGGTGAAGAATTTCAAACATGGCTTGTAAGAAAACTCAATGAAATGCAAGATAAAATGGAAACCTAACACAAAGAAACCACAAACAGAATGCAGGAAATGAATGAAAAATTCACTAAAGAAATTGAAATATTAAAGGAAAATCACACAGAACTGCTGGATATGAAAAATTTATTCAAGGAATAAAAACACAGTGGAAGGCCTCAAGAATAGGTTAGATCAAGTAGAAGAAAGAATCTCAGTGATTGAAGACAACACCTTTCAATTAAACAAGTCAGTCGCAGAGATAGAGCAGAGAAATAAGAGGAAAGAGCAAAGACTATAAGAAATATGGGATTTTGTGAAGAGGCCTAACGTGATAATCATAGGCATCCATGAGAATGAAGAAGAAAATATACAGGGGTTGGATAATCTAGTTGAGGGGACAATGGAGGAAAATTTCCCTGGCCTTGCTAGAAATCTAGATATCTGGGTATAAGAAGCTCAAAGGACTCCTGAGAGATTCATCACAAAGAGGAAAACACCATGACACATAGTCATCAGATTGGCCAAAATAAGCATGAAAGAAGCCCTCTTATGAGCCATAAGATGAAAGCAGCAGGTAACTTACAAAAGAAAACCCATCAGACTATCTGCAGAATTCTCAACTAAGACCTTACAAGCCAGAAGGGACTGGGGCCCCATTCTCAGTCTTCTGAAACAGAATAATGACCAGCCTAGAATTTTGTATCCTGCAAAACTAAGTTTCTTACACGAAGGAGAAATAAAGACATTCTCAGATAAGCAAACACTGAGGGAATTCATCAAGACAAGACCTGCCCTCCAGGAAGTACTCAGAACAGTGCTACACATGATCAGCACAAGACACTCAACAGTGTAAAACCATCCAAAAGCTAAAGGTCAAAGGCCAGATACCACAATGGCTCAACAGAGAAAACAAAACAGCAAACCTCCCTAAAGCCACGCACGTGAATGGGGCCACTCCCACTGATGGAAGCCCTGCCCCACGGAGCAGCAGGGTCCCCATGCAGTTGCTTGTGCTTGGAGGACAGGCTCTCCCTACCCACAACCACAGCCTGTGCCTGTGCATCACTGAGGGGCCTGAGAACAGGCCTGCCCAGCCTGGCACCACTCCCCTGTGGTGCCCAAGCATGCCACCAAGGATCACCCTGCCAGGTCCACTACCACTGCAATCAGTGCACTCCTCCCAGGGACTTGAGGACAGGCCCACCCAGTCTGCGGCTAACACCACTGCTGGCACCCACCTACACACACCATGTGGGGGACAGGGGACTGACCCACCCAGCCCATTGCAGCCACTGGTAACATTGACAAGTGCCACCTGGGAGCCTAAGGGTTGTCCTGCCACCACTACTACCATTGCCCACACCATGCACAGTGCCCAGGGTCCGAGGACTCTCCTATTCGTCTGGCTCACTACTGCCACTGCTGCCACCTGAGCCAGCCACCCGTATCCCCAAGAATCAGCCCAACTGGACCTGCTAACACTGACACCTGCATATGCTGCCCCAGGGCCTAAAAGCAGGTATGCTCATCCTGCTACTGCCACCACCGGGGACAAAGGACTGGCCCACCCGGCATCCCTGTCCCCAGTAAGGCATCATCACAGCCTCCACTAACACCTGCAGCCAAGCCACTGAGAAAATCAGACACCACTAACACTGTTTATAGCCAAAGAAATCATACAGCAGCCACACAACTGCATGCACCGGAAAACAAAGCTAAAGTGCCACACCCAGCCAGCACCACATATGCATCTTCAGGAAAAAGTCTTCTCCTATGGAAGCCCTTCCAAAAAGATTGGAAGAAGTGACTATTACACCAGATGTGTAGATATCAACAACAATACAATAAAGACAAAAGAAACATGAAAAAGCAAGGAAATGTGACACCACCAAATGAACACAATAATTCTCCAGCAACAGATTCCAATGGAAAAAAAATTTAATTACCACACTTCAAGCTATATACAAAGCTATAGTAACCAAAACAGCATGGAACAGGCACAAGAAGAGAGACATAGACCAATGGAACGGGACTGAGAACCCAGATATAAAACCATCCTCATATTGCCATCTGATCTTTGACAAAGCAGACAGAAACATACACTGGGGAGAAGAGTCCCCATTCAGAAAATTGTGCTGGGAAAATTGTATAGCCACATGTAGAAGACTGAAACAGGATCCACACCTCTCACCTCTCACAAAAATCAACTCATCGTGGATAACGGACTTAAACCTAAGACATGAAACTATGAGAATTCTAGAAGGAAACATTGGAAAAACTCTTACAGACATTGGCCTAGGCAAAGAATTTATGAAGACCCCAAAGGAAATCACAGCAACAATAAAAATAAATAAATGCAATCTGACCAAATGAAAAAGCTTCTGCACAGCCAAAGAAACTATCATGAGAGCAAATAGACAACCTACAGAATGGGAGAAAATATTTGCATGCTATACATTTGATAAAGGGCTAATAACCAGAATCTACAAAGAACTCAAGCAAATAAGCAGGAAAAAGTTAAACAACCCCATTCAAAAGTGGGCAAAGGACATGAACAGAAACTTCTCAAAAGAAGACAGACTAACGGACAGCAAACATATGAAGAAATGCTCAACATCTCTAATCATCAGGGAAATACAAATCAAAAGCACAATGAGATATCACTTAACTCCAGTGAGAATGGCTTTTATCAAAAAGTCCCGAAACAACAAATGTTGGCATGGATGTGGAGAGACAGGAACACTCACACACTGTTGGAGGGACTGCAAACTAGTATAACCTCTGTGGAAAGCAATATGGAGATATTTCAAAGAGCTATAATTAGAACTACCATTTGATCCATCAATCCCACTACTGGGCATCTACCCAAAGGAACAAAAGATATTCTATAATAAAGACACTTACACTCAAATTTTTATAGCAGCACAATTCACAATTACAAATATGTGGAAACAACCCAATTGCCCATCAATACAGGAGGGGATTAATAAAACATGGTACATGTGTATTATGGAGTACTACTCAGCTGTCCCGACCGGCGGGTACGTTATTCACAGAACCTGGAGGAGGGAGCGGGAGTTGGATGGGACAAGAGAGCAAGAGACAGATACAAGACAGCAAGAGACAGATACAAGACAGTATTCTGATCAAGTCTCGTTTATTGAGCATGAGGTTACAGCTTTTATAGACAAGTGAGAGGGGACCGCCCTGTCACAATGCAAATTAGGTGAAAAAAGGACTGACCAATCAGGAAGCATTTGGGGAGTTACAGCTTGCAGTTCTCAATTAAGTCCGGATATGTAAATGAGGCATCCAAAAGCATCCAATCAGAGGGATAGCAAATGCAAAGCCATGTCTTTGGCTGTAAAGCGAAACTTATCATTCCTGGGAAACAGAAACTTACCTTCAGCTGTGAGGGGGAGGGTAAGGCTCAGGCATAGGCAATCAAGGCTATGTCTGGGCCTCTTGGCTCCGGACAGCCTAGCTCACAGCAACCTCAAACTCCTGGGCTCAAGCGATCCTCCTGCCTTAGCCTCCCGAGTAGCTGGGACTACAGGCATGCGCCACCATGCCCGCCTAATTTTTTACATATATTTTTAGTTGGCCAATTAATTTCTTTCTATTTTTAGTAGAGACAGGGTCTTGCTCTTGCTCAGGCTGGTCTGGAACTCCTGACCTTGAGCAATCCACCCGCCTCGGCCTCCCAGAGTGCTAGGATTACAGGCGTGAGCTACCACGTCCGGCCAATTTTATGTAATATTTTTAATAATTTTGTGCATAAAGCAAAAGTTTGACTGCCTTTGTACAGTGGCTAGTCACCTGAGGTAGAGTGTAGAATTTTCGACTGTGGCATCATGTTGATGCTCAAAAAGTATTGGATTTTGGAGCATTTTGGATTTTGGATTTTTAGATTAGGGATGCTAAACCTGTAGTACATACTTACATATAATGCTTCATATATATGAGTATTATCATTAAAACATAGGTAGTACTTATTTTAGTTTCTTTTAAAATCCTTAGGATCATAAAACCGTTGGGTAGGCAGTTTAGGTTTGGAGTAAAAAAAGGCCACTAACTTAACTGATTACCGTATTTGAAGTGTTCTTTGTTGTAAGTACTGGTTAATGTTTTAAATAATTTGAATGTTAGTAAAGGACATTAACTTAATTGTGGCATTTGAAAAATATCCAGACTTTTTCTTAATTGAAAAAGTAATACATGCATATAAAACATTCGAACAGCTGAGGACATAGAGTGATGGGAGTGTAGCCAATGAAAAGTAACCTTCTCATTCCAGACCTCTGGTCTCACTTTTAAGAGGCAGTCATTGTTGACATTTTCTTTGTGTGCCTTCAGAAATTTCTGTGCACATACAAGTGTGTGTATGTGTATATGTATATATATATATAAAAGTTTATATGGATATCTATTTCTTTATAAAAATCTATTATATATGGATACTTCTTAATAAAGTGCTAAAGGGAACATTCTGTAAGCATTCTGTGTCTTGTTTGGAGATTATAATATGGAGATCATTTCTCTAATGGTGTATATGCATCTACCACATTGTTTTTAATGTTAGATTGAGCTATGTGAAGTTGCTTTGTCAGTAGGTCAAAATTGATCAAATGGGGAAAATTTCCTGTGGTTCAACCTTTTATGGTATATCATCATTTAATTAACCAGTTCTCTATGGATGGAAATTTGGTTGTTTTAGGACAATAATTTCAGCTTTTTTATAATGGATGTGATGACTTTTTAAATAAAGGACTGGTAAGCCTTTCAAATTAGTGTGACTTAATAAAGTCCTCATGTATATTTTAGTACACTCATCACATCCCCATACTGTGTGTACTTTTTGTTCCCCTTTTCATTTGCCATTTTTTTTCCTGGTTTCTTTCTATGTCTGTGCTGTCTTCTCTACTAGTTTTAGTCTTTCTGTTTTTCACTTTTTTTAATCTCTCTGTAGCAGCTAAGTGGAATTTCAGGTAGTCTCACCTAGCTACCCAGGTGCTAAACACTAGTTGATTTTATGGCTACCTTTATTTCCCAAAGGCAAAAAGTTGCTTATATACAAAAGTGAAAGTAGTCCTGATATGGGAAAGCCAATAGAGAGCCATAGTACTCATCCTATTTCTTCTTCCTCTTTACCCTTCTCTGTTATTCCTGAGTTTGTGAATTTTTGCATCAGACATACTGTTGTAGAGAATTTTACATGTGTTTACTGAGAATGAGACATTTTGAACACTGATACCAACTCAGACCAATTGGGTTTTGAACATGAATGTGCAGGAGACCTGGTATGCTTTTTGTTGGCCCATGATTACTGTAATCTTCCATTTTATAGGAATGGCTGGAAGAACCTTGGTCAGGCTTGCAGACTAGGATTGTTCAACCACTGTAAACAAAATGATGTGAAAAACTGACTATTTCTGCCATTGAGTTATCTTGGCTAACATCTTGAAGCTTCATGTGTCAAAAATAGTTCCTGATTAGGTTTATTGTGTTCTCACTTATTTTTTTTTGACATTCGTATGTTTTCTTACAGTTCATTTTGTATAGTCATGAATAAGTCTCTAAGTTTAGGTAAAACATACCTAAACACTGAAACGATATTCAGAACTTTTCAACAACATTATATCTGGATTAAGACATCTCTTTAAGCCCAGCAAGAATAATGATCACATTCTTCAGTTCGTATCTTGGTTTTCATTTAACACCAATGATGTATAAATAAACTCCTGTACCTTTATGGTAAGACAGTATATGAAAATACTGATTTGTGTTTCTCATTGCCTTATGAGATGCAATTTGTGCAATTAAAACATTATCTTTCACCACAAACCCTAGGGAAGACTTGCTCAGCAATTTTGAAATTGTAGGCAGCGGCCCATGTGGGTTATGGTGGTTCACATTCAGCATTTAAAGCAGAAACAGAATAAATTAGAAAATATCATTTAAGACATTTAGCTACAGTTCTGGGTGGAAACACTGGAATTAGGTAATGATCTAAACAGCATGGGAAATAGAAACATGGCCAGAAGAGTGTTAAGAAATGAGAATAAAATATTGACAGGCTTATTGTTTGAAAATTCAATGTGAAATGAGAGGCAAATAGGAACTTTTACATTCTGATGGGTGATGAGCAGAAAGAGATCTCGAATAATAAATTCATCTAGGGCAGAAGTTAGCTAACTTTTTCTGTAAAGATCCAGACGATAGGTAGTTTAAGTTTTGTGAGCGGTAATGTCTCTGTCAAAATTACTCAACTCTGAGAATGGTGGCTAGGAGGGAGGGGATGGGAAGGTGGAGTGATGTTTGTCAGAGGGTACAAAGTTTTGGTTAGACAGGATGAATACATTCTGGAACTTTTCTGGAGAATAATAGATTAAGTTCTACTACATTTTGACTATGGTTAATAATAGAATATTATGTTTTTGAAAATTGCTAAGAGAGCAGATCATAAATGTTCTCACTATAAAAAAATAAGTAGGTGATGGATATGTTAATTAGCTTAATCATTTTACGATGTATACATATGTCAAAATACCATGTCACATACCATAAATATATATAATTTTTGTCAATTATACCTTAATAAAGAAAAAGCAAAAAATTACTCAACTCCATCATTGTAGTGTAAAGCAGCCATAGACAATACTTAAGTGTGGTTGTATTCTAATAAAATTTTGTTTAAGGACACTGAAATTTGAATTGCATATAATTTTCATGTGTTAAGAAATATTATTGGCCAGGCAAGGTGGCTCATGCCTGTAATCCTAGCACTCTGGGAGGCCAGGGCAGGAGGATTGCTGGAGGCCAGGAGTTCAAGACCATCCTGGGCAAGAGTGAGACCCCATCTCTACCAAAAATAGAAAAATTTAGCCAGGTACGGTTATGGTGGCATGTGCCTGTAGTCCCAGCTACTCGGTAGGCTGAGGCAGTAGGAAGGATGGCTTGAGCCTAGGAGTTTGAGGTTGCAGTGAGCTGTGATGATACCACTGCACTCTAGCCAGGGCAACAGAGCAAGACTCTGTCTCAAAAAAAAAAAAATTGTCATTCCTTTTTTTTTTTTTTTTTTTAAATAAAAACCATTTAAACATGTAAAAACCTTCTTAGCCCATTGACTATAAAAAATCAGGTGGCCGGCAGGATATGGCCAGGATATGGATATGGTCTGTGGGCTGTTGTTTGTTGACGGGTATTCTAGAAGATGAAAGATGGTATAGTTAGGTTTGCCAAGCATTGCAAAGTTAAGGTGCTGCTAAATACGATTAGCGTTCAAGGGACCAAATAAAGCTAGATTTCAATCCATTTTAAAAATCTCATCTTTGTAGAACATTTTATTTTTAGCTTGGTTTGCGTCTTTGCTTCCATTTTAATGTGAACTAAATATGGACTGGAAACTCTGACTCTCAGTACAGTAATATATGGTATAACAGCTTTCTTTCCATTTTGATTACAAGTTAAACATGATATCCCGTTATTAAAGATAAGAGACATAATAAATAATTTACTAAACCTTTACCTGTAACTTAAGATGCGTTATTTGAAAGTATCTAAATTTAGAAAGCTTTCACTTAGTTTAGGGCTGTACGTTTGCCATTGTGGTGAAGTGGTGAAAGATTATGTGAAACTGCTATTATAAAGGACTCGGGGCTCCTTTCTGTTTCCAGGGTACAGTGTTTCACTTACATTGGATTCATTAGGCTTTACTTACTCAGGAAATGTGTTTATAAGCCAAGGCTTTAATTAAAGAGAGTTTGTTTTACATCTAAGAATAGACCTTTGAAAAAGACCATAACATGTAAGTACATTACAGTTTCTCTTGGTAAATTTGTTTGGTTTTGTTGGGTATTGAGTATTTTACTCGGTGACTATTTAGTCACTTGAAACACATTTGTATTTTTGATTTGGTTAAGTGGCTTAAAATGGTCAACAACTGCTATCGATAATAGCTTTAATTTAGGATTCGGTGTATATTGTTTCTATTTTAATAGTTGTTTTTTCCCCCCAAATGAACATATACGGTCATAATTCTCTCCTTCCTGCTTTTTGTTATGAGGCTATTTGGAAGGCTCTTAGGCTCTTGTTTTATACTGAGGAAATCTGATTAACTTTATCATGTGTGGAGCTGGAATCTCTTACCATCTCACTGTGCCGTTGGAGTACTAGCACTTTTTCAGACCACCAGAATGTAATTTAGTATAATAGATCTTTTTAAGTATAAGCTTGGTGCATTTAATTCAGAAATTTAAAAATATCTTTCTACTTAGCATTTTATTGTTTACAGAACAGTTTTATATACATGATCCTATTTACCGGTGGCATAAAATTACCTACATTTTACAAATGATAAAACCGAGACAAAGTTGAAATATCTGCTGAGTAAATGGCAGAGCTGGAACTCAAAAGCAAGCCATCTAACTACGGGACCCATGTCCGTCACACAGTGGATGGGGTCCAAATGCCTTGCTTTCTGTAGTGCCATAACTTCTTGGGCTGTGAAACTTTAATCTGCAGCATGCAAACGTGTGCAGGCAGGCTGCTGCGCACTTGTCTTGGCCTGTCTCCCTTCTCCTTTCCCTTCTACCCTTAAATTTCCCTTTTCTTCTCCTCTCTTTTCTTCCTCCTTCCTTCCTCTGCCCTTATTAATTTTTTTTGAGGCAGAGTCTCACGCTGTTGCCCAGGCTAGAGTGCCGTGGCATCAGCCTAGCTCACAGCAACCTCAAACTCCTGGGCTCAAGCAATCCTTCTGCCTCAGCCTCCCGAGTAGCTGAGGCTACAGGCATGCGCCACCATTCCCAGCTAATTTTTTCTAGATATTTTAGATGGCCAATTAATTTTTTTCTATTTTTTTAGTAGAGATGGGGTCTCGCTCTTGCTCAGGCTGGTCTTGAACTCCTAAACTCGAGTGATCCGTGCACCTTAGCCTCTCAGAGTGCTGGGATTACAGGCGTGAGCCACCGCGCCCAGCCTATTTCCTCACTTTTAAGACACATTTTTTTTCTTACATTTTAACACTTTTAAAATCAAGATGTGTCTTATCAGAAGAAACTCTGCAACTTCTAGGCAAATAAATTGTGAAGTAGCAGTACTCATCCATAGTTGGTATTTCTAGAATTTAGCTTTGCATATTCCTTTATTCAGTTATCATTTCAATTGCTATTAGTAGCACCACATGAGGTTGAAATTTTAATTGAAATTGTGTCCCTAATTTTTGCTTAAAATATCTATAAGGGCTGGGTGCAGTGGCTCATGCCTGTAATCCTAGCACTCTGGGAAGATTGCTTGAGCTCAGAAGATCGAGATCAGCCTGGAGCAAGAGCAAGACCCCATCTCTACCCAAAATAGAAAAAATTAGCCAGTCCTGGTAGCACATGCCTGTAGTCTCAGCTACTTGGGAGGCTGAGGTGGGAGGATCGCTTGAGCCCAGGAGTTTGAGGTTGCATTGAGCTATGACGGCACCACTGCATTCTGCCCGGGGTGACAGAGCAAGACTCTGTCTCAAAAAAAAAAAAAAAAAAAAAGAGTCTGCAATATAATGTAGCTTTGCAATGAGCAATTGTCTCAGTAGAGGATTGCCTGATATATGCCAGTTAATTCAAAGTCAGCAAAATTGCCAAATCAGTCAGTCTCTAATTTCAAACCTGGGCAAGGTTAGTGTTACTGATTCATACATCTGGGAGAATATCTACTAGTCAAAAATTTCTGGGTAATTTTTGAAGAAGCTATTTAACTTCCATCTATATTTAGTTTTCCAAATAAAATTATTAACCTTAACCAAGTAGAAAGCACAGGCAGAAATCTTAGATTTCATTATGACTGTGCTAAAGATGCTAATAAATTATGTTCATGAGCACAGGTAATCAAATTAGCAGATGTTTGTGTGCCTACTGTGTGACCAGCACTGGAGATAAAGTGCCTGTCTCTTCGAAGTACAGATTATAGTGCGAAAGAAAGACAGTATAAGTAAACAAATATGCAGGATACTTACAGTTTGTGCTAAATGCTATGAAGGAAATGGGCAGAGGGATAGGGATTAGAGGGAGGAGGAAGCAGGGGGACCAATTTAAGTAGAGTACACAGGGAAGGCTTCTTTGAGGAGGTGACATTTGAACTGAGTCTAATCTAGCCATATACAGAGAGAGCTGGGAGAACATGCCAGGTGGCAAGTACAAAGACCAAAGGTAGCCAGAAACGAAAGGGTAATTTTTAAAAAGCAGTATGTGATTATGTGGATAAGTTTATGCTCTTGTCCTTTAGTTAAGTGTTTTTTTCTTTTTAATAAAGATTGTTTCTATTTTCTCCTTAAAGTGGTTAATAAATTACTGTCTTAAAACTAGTAGTTTTATAGAGTTGAGGGAATATGATGGTGTTATGATTATACAGGGTGTCCCAAAAGTCGCCAAATTTTACGAAAAAAATTTTGTAATGAATATTTTGTAAATAAAGGTACATTTAGCGGCAATTTCCCATTTTCCATATGTATGGTGACTTTTGAGACACCCTGTAGTTAGTATCAATACCACCGTATTTCTTTCTCTATTTAAAGACATTTAACTTTTGGTCATTTTTTAAATGATATTAGTAGGAATTATAGAGATTTGATATGCTAAATTTGTGGTTGTAGGAGTGATCAAATAGGAATTAAAATAAATTACCCTGGAGTTGATACTTTTTTTTTCTTTAAACTGGAATATGGTCATCAGGATTACTGGGGGAGCTTTTCCAAAGTAAATACTCTGAGCCCTATATTTGACAGGGATTCTGATGTAATATGCATCAGATTAAAAAGATTTGTGTTTCTTTTTAAAAATAATATTTGGGTTTCTTTTTATTTTAAAAGCATTTTATGTTCTTTGTAGAAAATGTGAAAAAATATTGTTTAATTGTAGTTGCTTTTTCTTGGCCTTGTCTATAAAATAGCATACGTTAAAAAAAAATCTTCGAATTCCTTGTAGTTAACTAAAAGATGACTTACTAGTTTATACATTTTTCCTAAAACAGAAATCTTGATTTAAACCATTTTCAGCATTTTAAATAATTATCTAAAAACTTACTCATTTTGATGTTCAAAAAATACTGTTTTTTTCTCTCTGCTTTCTTCATTTTTGTGTTTGTAACAATAGCTCGTTAGAAAACATAATGGAAAAGAATTCAATCACAAAGGCAGCAAAAAAATACAAACTATCTAGGAATTAATCGGAAATTGTTTTGAGCTATGTGAAGAAAACACAAAATGTATACTAAGACATATAAAAGAAGATTTTTAATAAAGAACAGTGTTATGTTCCTGTATGAGATAACTCCATATTATGAAGATATAATTTGGAATTAACTTATAAATTTAAAGTGCATTATAAAACCTCAGTAATTAAAAGGTTGTAGTCATGGTGCAAAATCAGTGGGAAAAGTAGCTCAGAAATAGTTCCAAATATATGTGAGACTTCAGTGGCATTTCAAGTCTCTAAAAAAAAAAAAGACATGCAAACTATGTATTAGAGCAATTGAGAGAAAAAAATTGTTAGATATTAATATCATATCACATTCTAAAATAACTTTCAGAGTAATGTTTTAGTAATAGGTACTCACTAGAATGTTCTGATTCTGATTATTGTACTAGGTTTAAAATTCTTATGTAGTATATTAATAAATGTAGGAAAATTAAAGGTTTATATTTAGATTAATTTAAGTTTCTATGCTGAGGTAGTAGCTTTTTAAATATAGAGCGGGAAAATTCTGTACGTGTAACAGTCATATGCTCCTTAAAAATCTGTGAAGGGTTGTAGTCTGGAGAATTTATTTAGATTTGGATTTCAAATTCAAGTTTTAGAATTTACATTACAGAAGAGAACAACATAAATGTACATATATATAAAAGCATGTTAATTGTAACATTTCTTTGTAATATAAGAAAGTTGAAAAAATCTGTGTCCATCCGTAAGTTATTGGACAGATAAGGGTTTATAGTTATAATTAAACACTTTATGTCCATTAAAAAGGATAAGATCTATAGATCTTTGATGTATTTTTAGCATATGTATTAATTAAAAGCACAATGTAGAACACTATGATATGAACACGACTATATTTAAATTATATACACACTTAAAAATAGATACATATATAAATATAGATCTGAAAAAATGGTTAATAATGTTTATCTTTGTGGGTAGGATGGATGGTTGGACTTTCTAAGTTCCGTTTTTTTACAGGCATTTATAATAAGTATTTTTAAATTATTTAAAAAAATGAATAAAACTAAATTTTTATTTATAGCTAGACATATTTGTAAAATTATAGAGACAAAAGTTAGAATATAGCCAGAATAGTTTTTTTAAATTTTCTAGTAAATAAAAATCAATAATTTACTATCTAGCAATAGAGATATGGGCATAGTTTTAAGTTCTGATTTTGTTTATTTTGGAAAAATATGTCCTTTTTGTACCAGTTCAGTGATATTTCAAGACTTCTTATACCATTGGACCATGCCTGCCTCTCCACCCTCAACTCTTGTCCTTTGCTGTCTGTGCTCCAGGCCACTTGAATCTTCTTTCAGATTCTGTAACTTCCTGTGTTTTTGCTTGCCACAGGACTTTTATATAGGCTATTTCCTTTTCCTAGAATGTTCTTTTTCTGCTCCCCTTAACTCTGTGGATCTTTGCCATCTCAGCTTCAGCACCCTCTCAAAGAAGCCTCTTTTGATTCCTTAGTCAACATTTGGTTCCTTTGATTTATGCTTTTGTGTGCCTTTCTTACCCTTTGTCTCTTGGCAAAAATATTTTGATCTCCTCCACTAGGTAGATGCTTCACTAGAGTGGGTCTACATCTGGATTTGTTTACCATTGTATTTCTAGCTCCTAGCATAATGGCTGGCATATAGTTGGTGCTTAAAAAGTATTTATGGAATGAATCAATGAATTTCTTAATCCCTTTTTTACTATTTGGGCAGTTGCCTACTTAGGTGCTGAGAAACTTCCAGGGGCAACTACCTTAGGATTTAAATGGAATTATAGTTTATATCCTACTATACAGCTTGCTTTTTCTCCTTGGGCATTTTTCCATTTTAGAAAATTAATGATCTATCGTCTTCAAAAGCCTTATTTTGTATAATGCATATATGTTTATAATCAGTTTGCTGAATATATGACCCATGCTTTCTAGCTTATGTAGCTTTGTCATTTATTACCTGTCACATTGGTTTGTTCTGTGATGTGTAACTTATACTGGTTTTATATTTTGTAAGAACTCCAGGAATAGACTGTGCATTTGTCTTGGATAATGTGCAGTTTGATTTCACTCAGGACACTTGCCTTTCCCTCTTTGAAGTATAATTGCTGGGGAAAATATGAAAGCATTAGGATAATAGGTTTCAAATATATTGTTAAAAATAGAAATTATAATATTTCTGAAAAATTCTGTTTCATAATGGCACTCCAAACTAAAAGCAAGTCTCATCTGAAATATTTGCTAAATGAGTGTCTCCTTTAGTGAAAGGCACACATCATTTACTTTTGGTAGTTTCTGCAAGTAATACTATCCTCAGGTTCACTGCTTTTTTTCTTTACAGATAAAAGAGGAATAAAAGGTAAAAGAAGATGCTGGGATCTGAACGTAGTGTTGTGGAAGAATGGTTATCAGAATTCAAGGTAAATCGGATTGGGGATAAGAATGTATTATTATATGATTCTTTATGTCAGTAATTCAAGCAGTGAATATGCATTCTATGGAGAAATATATACAAGTATGATGTGAAGTGGAAATGGCAAAATAGAAAATAACGTATTTCAATAATTGCAGTTCTTAAAAAAGCACTAATGTGAATAAAGGCTAGAAGGTAATATGTAAAAATGAAAATAGTTAGGATCGATGAGGGGATATTTATTAATACATTTTTAAATATATTCAATAAAAGGAGCCTCTAAGATTTAATAAGGCATAAAAACAGAATTTATACCTTATGTTTTTATTTCCTGTAATTAAAAATAAAATAGTTTTGATAGAAAACTATATGATTTATGAATACTATGGAAATGTTTTGTAAAAACATAAATGCAAAAATTGAAATATATCCCACATTGTTATTTTTTTTTTTTAGATTGGATTAGTTTAAGGTGGTCCATTTTGCAAATCCTGGTGTAATATGTCTTTTCTCATCATTTTTCATGGTTGAGTAGTCAGAAGATTTGTATAACATCCGAATTTAGTTTCTGTTAACTCTCATTTTCTTTTTTTTTTTTTTTTGAGACAGAGTCTCACTCTGTTGCCCAGGCTAGAGTGAGTGCCGTGGCATCAGCCTAGCTCACAGCAACTTCAAACTCCTGGGCTCAAGCAATCCTTTTGCCTCAGCCTCCCAAGTAGCTGGGACTACAGGCATGCGCCACCATGCCCTGCTAATTTTTTCTATATATTTTTAGTTGGCCAATTAATTTCTTTGTATTTTTAGTAGATATGGGGTCTCACTCTTGCTCAAGCTGGTTTTGAACTCCTGACCTTGAGCGATCCGCCCACTTTGGCCTCCCAAAGCGCTAGGATTACAGGCGTGAGCCACCGCGCGCGGCCTAACTCTCATTTTCTTATATTAACGAATTTTGCTTTTCTTACTTGACTCTATAATGAATCTTTTCAAAAGGTACTCGTGTAAAACAAAGTTCCTAACTTCCCAAATACTAAGTTCACTTTTGTTTTCTTTTGGTGGTTTCTTTTAGGCATTACCTGACACTCAGATCACCAGTTATGCAGCAACTTTACACCGGAAAAAAACACTTGTACCAGCCCTCTATAAAGTTATTCAAGATTCGAATAATGAGGTAGGAGAGTACGTAAGAAAAATAATTTCTAAATAGTAAAATGAAATATGTGTACTAAAACACATAAGTGTGAGTTTTATAGTTTTCTGTCTTGTGGTTCTGAAAATTTTTCTTTCTGCTATTTTTCATTCTGATGGTTGCTTTGGCTTTCCCCATTTCCTGCTTTTCCATATTTTAAAATGTTTTGGTCAAATTTTTTCCTGTTGAGGGCAGTATGTTTTGATTCTTGATTTGAGTGACCATCATCTCAATCATTTATTTAATTTGAATCTTTTCTGTTTCCTGCTCTGGAATGTGTCCTGCTCTGGAAGCCATATTTTAACTGTATGACGATTTAGCTTTCTTTATTTCAAGTATTGCTTACAGTTAATTTGTTGATAATATATAACTATATAATCACTCTAGTCGGTGAAATCAAACTGATAGCATGAAATGATGCCGCTAGTAAATTTAGCCTGAAAATGATCAGAGGAAACACTTTTTAATCTTAATAGTCAAGATCAGTAAACTTAGAATAAGAATTTTCTATTATTCAGCCTTGTGATAGAAGGAAAAAGTGCAGTTATTGAATCTATTAATATGTTAATGTATGCAAAATACACACGTTATCTTTCCATTAACACAATAGTATGACATACAGTTTTATCACCACTGGATTCATGTATGCTTTAAAATGAAAATGAAAGGAACACACAGGAAAGTAGCTTCTTATCTTCCCAGATACAGCCTCCAAGAGTGCCACTGCTGTGTACTGGAGTGAGTTTGAAGAAGTTCAGGTAATCATCTCCTAACCAGCAGCTTAACTTAAAGTGCATCTTCATTTTTTTGTCCTATCACTAAAAGCTTGCTTATTGACTGACCTCTTTCTTTTCTGTCTCCTAAATTTGGATTGGCTCTCAGTTACACTTGCATCTCTTGCTATTTGTAGCAGCAATTGCAGGATCCATTTGCTTATTTTTCTCTTGCAGTGTATTTCTGAATGTTTTATAACTTTAGGTATGGGTAATGTACACATATGCATATCCTTCTTGTTCAGGAATTTTCAGAATTTTCTGTTTGAATAATGAACGTGTGTATTCCCTACCCCTAGTTTTGTGCTCTTAACGTTTAAGCTTTGCTTATTAAAATTTGTCTTATGCTTTCTCTTTAGATTGTAAGCTCTTCATGGGCAGTGGTCATATATTCTGTATTTGTTACTTCTCTAGAATTTAGTATTTTATGCACATAATAAACATGTAATAAATATTGATTGGAAGAACAGGGAAGTACAAAATGAGATTCTAAAATGATAGTTTTTCATTAGGGCTCACAAGTGTTTAAAAGGTATCCTTTTTTTTTAAATACTTTGGACGCTATGACATTAAGAAAAGTTATTCTCATTGTTTTAAATTTTCATACTTCATAATAATATATATCTGATATATATTAAGATATATCTGTGGGGCCTTGGGATCATGGCTAGTAATGGAAAAATTACAACTTGAGAGATCTGAGCTCAAACCTAGCATTCATTATAATCAACCAGTTGCTAGAGTGGATCTGGGTTTCGGTCATATCTCCTATTTGGTCATAAGTTTCTAACCATGTGTTCAGGCTTCAGAAAAACAAAGTGATAAATTCTATGGAATTTCAAAACAATTCTGGACTTTAGTCATAGAAGGAGGCCCCTTTTAGTCCTGATTTGGTTACATTCTGAAACATAAGTATACTATTGAGTTAATAAAAAATTATTTCAGAAAATTGTCATATGCCATATTTATATGAATTGGAACTTACAACAACCTTACAATTTCGCTTTGAAACTATAAAAGTTCTTCAGAACATGCATTTCCTAGAGGTTTAATATTACATGTCATGACCAACATGTTACAGCTTCTGTTTTAAATTCTAGACCAACATATTGCTTTAATTTTTTCTTGTATCTACTTACAGATCCCTAGTCACTCTAGCAGTTCTTCTACTTCAAGTAGACCTCCAGTCCATTAACCCTATCACTTTTTCATGACTTGAATGCCTTTCTTCCTCCTCTCAATGTCTGACTTCTCTCTTTTCCTAGCAAGTTTTTGTGGTGCATCATTACGGTTATTCCCTTGCAAACATTCTTAGCTCATTTGCCTCTCATTGCCTTAACTCATATTCTTAGGGCAAAATCTCAACACTGGGTAAAACTCAGCCATCCATTTACTTCCTGCCTATACCTGAGCAGCTGAACATGCCTGGAGAAAACACAAATTTTGTTTACCTTCTCCATTTTAAATTCAGGACTACAAATCTCCAAATCTCCACATAAAATGTAGCCTTGTAGTGTTACCTTGCTTCCTTGGTACAGTGTTCATTTTACACCTTCTCTTTCCTCATACTCTTACCCACCTTCTTTATTTTCAAAGAAGAAGAAAATAGTTGGGTGCTCTGTTATTTTCCCATTCAAATCTACCACTCTACCAGCATCTCTACCCATACTCTCTTGCCTTTTCTGGTGTTCAGTGGGTGAAGTGTTCTAGGTTGTTTCAAAGGCACTCTTCTCTACTTAGGCCTGGATCCCATTTTCTCTAGCCACTACAAGGATTCTGCTCCTGTAGTTATCCTGTCTCCCCTCCATCAGATTTTTTTTTCTTTCCCTGCTGAATGGAATGTGGTAAAAAACCATATTCCACTTTTTCAAAAACCTTTCACCTTGCCTCCTATTTTATCTACCTATTCACTAATGGACTTTCATAAAGTGTTCCTTATTTATAGCCTCTGTCTACTGGTTTCCATTTCTTCACCTCACATTCTTTCTTTAACCCACTCAAGTTAGGCTTCAGTCTCTACTCTTTCACCCAAAATGCTCTCAGTGTGTTCATCAGATAGCATGTCTCATAATAATTATCATGTCAAAACAGTGTTTGCTAAGTTTGGGAAAGGTGTCAGTTATTTAATGAAATTTTTAACCTGAAGATAATGATTTTTAACACCTTTTGATATGGGTGATAGTGCCATTTAAGGGAGGTCAGAGGCATTTATTATATTGAGAATTTGAGAGCATGATGATATATTAATACACATGCTTAGAATTAAAGGTTTTAACAGATAGCATTGGCAAGTTTTTAACAGTCTTATTTTGTAGTGATATCTGACTAAAAGTTACTGGATTGCTAATATCCACCCTCCTCCACTTTAAAAAAACAGTAATAATTTTGATAACTATATTTCTTCACTGTGCTTAATTAAAATATAGTGGCCTATGTACCAACATAGGCATGTATAAGCACTGGAAGGTTAAGGTCTTTATAATAGAAACTCATCCTAATTTTGTCCCATGGGTCATAAAACTTAGAGACGGCAATCTTTGGGGAGTTTTTAACTGAAGAAGAGACTGAATTTGAAACATAAGTGTATGTTTTTAATAACTAAATTTATGAGAACAACAATCTTTACTTCTCCAAAAGAGCTGAACATTGCTGTTAGTATTTAAGGAAGATGCCAGCAATTGACTGTTTTCAAAAGTTTATTATTTGTTCATCATTGGCACTGCATGAAACGTACTGTTTTCAGTTAAACAATCCACACTTCCACTGCAGTATAAAAAATCTGGTGGAGTGGAAACCTCAGCTTGATACAAGAAGACCTGAATTTAGTGTCTTTCTCCACGACTAACTTCTGTGACCTTCAACAAATTGTCTGACTGATACTTCAGTGTTAGGGGACAGCTGGAGTATTTTTGAAAATTTTAAAACTATGCTCTGATGGTGATTCCACATAAAGGGGCTTAGTATTTTCTAGACTAGGGTATATGTGTGTGTGTGTGTAAAATTTTTAAGCTTTACAGTTGTTCTCCCAAGAGCTAAGCTTAACTCCTCTAAATATATTAACTGTAAAATTGACATAGATTGTTAACTTTTAACTTTACAGTTATGATAGTGACTGTTTTCTAGAGTGTCAGATTATTACAGACATACATAACTACATTCAAGCAGATTTCCAAATGTATATGCATTATTTTAATCATTCAGAATAGAGGTGAGCATATGAAATTTCTGATCTATTACTAATTTTTAAAAGAATTAATGTTAAACTTTAATTTAAAAATTATTTTATAGTTTCTTGTCAGTGTTTTATATGAATTTTAAAGTCATAGCCAGTTTTGTGCAATCTGTAGTTACTCCAGCAAAGCCATTCTAAATTGGCAATACACACTTAGGGAAAAGTGGGGAAGTTTACTTTAACTGCTCATTTTCTTCACTTTTATAGGTCATTAGGTTCCTCACAAGTCATATTGTGTGATATCATATGAAAAGTTAGCCAATTAAACATTTAAAAAGCTATTTCTGTATACTTTTCCCCTTTTCAAAATCTTTCAAATAAATATAATTCGTAAAATTTAAGTCAGTTGTAAAACATAACACTAATCAGTTTTTACATGTATGTATTTAAAATATTGGCTAGAATTTTGGATGCCCAAATGTGATACAAAATCCCTTCCTATACTGAGTGGTATATAATTTGCTTAAATCATAGTCTCAGTTGAGATTTAAAGTTTATTTCCAACAAGATTATTTTAAATTATTTTATTCCAATGGAAACTTTTTAAAATGGAAGATAATAAGAGTTGGTAAGAGCAAAAAGAGAAAATCACCAAATATAAATGTAGTAAATTGGCTGAAGGACTAATTATCTAATATATTTAGTACAATGTATCGAAAGGTATGTTGATATTATACACGCAAAAAATACTTCTTGTAGTTAGTGGATTTGTTAGTTTAATTTGTGGTCTCTTTACGTATGTGGAGATTAAAGGTTTTGGTAGAGTTAACTCAAAATATGGAGAAACTAATATTGAGAATTTATTTTTAAAATATTATACAGGTATATGTATCTTTTAGAAAATAGAGTTACAGAGCCAGGAGTGGTGGCATGCTTCTGTAGTCCCAGCTACTGAGGAGGCTAAAGCAGGAAGATGGCTTAAGACCAGGAGTTCAAGGCTACAGTGAGCTATGATTATGCCACTGCATTCCAGCCTGGACAACAGAGCAAGAACCCATCTCTTTTAAAAAAGAATAATTACAGCCGAAAGAATGTTGATAACTAATGCACTTTATTTGCCTTTTAGCTCCTGGAACCTGTCTGCCATCAGCTGTTTGAGCTCTATCGTAGCTCTGAAGTTCGACTTAAGAGGTTCACATTGCAGTTCTTGCCAGAATTGATGTGGGTTTATTTACGGCTTACAGTTAGCCGAGACAGACAGAGTAATGGTTGCATTGAAGCACTTCTGTTAGGAATTTACAATTTGGTAAGTTGAAAATGATAGGTTGGGAAATTTTAAGTGTTTTTTGAAAGTCCAGTGAAATAATGCTTATGGAATGTTTAGATAAAAATAAATGTTTACTGCATAATTTATTTGAACTACTTAAGTATAGAGGTGTAAGTATTGATACGTATTTTATAAAATAGGTAGGACTATAACTGATAATATTAATAACAATAAATAAGACATAAATAACATTGTTATTAATTTATTTATATCATTAATAACATTACTAATGTTATTTATGACTTATTTCTTCAGATTATTTTATTTGATCAATATTTATGAATGCTTTCTGTGTAACATATTGAGCTGGACACTGAAAATGCAAAGAATTAGATATGGTACCTACTTTTAGGGAACTTTTGCTCTACTAAAGAAGACATGTTTACAGATGACTAATAATGCAAAGTTTTCAGAATAAGAGGATTTCAGAGAGAAACACAGATGTTAACTGAAGTTATCGTGGCAGGCTTTATTGCAGCAATGGCATCTAAGTTGGGCCTTACAAAGAGGTACAATTTTGACAGGTTGAAATTAAAAGTAGGTGAGATTTCAGGAAGAAGTAATCAAATGAGCATAAGCAGAAAGGCAGGAAAGTCATGTCCTGGAAATAAAAAGTAATTTGATTTGAGTACAGAATATTATATGCAACTGGAAATGATGATTTTGTATCAGTTTTAGAGAGTCTTTTTAAAGTGAAGAGTTCAAGTTTAGATTTTCTTTAAAACAATTAGAGAGTTTTGAACAGAAGAATTGTATGTATGTATTAGGAAGATGAATCTGATGGTGGTATGCAAAGAGACTTTGGGATTATAAGTTAAATGTAATCACTATTCCTTATATTTTAAAGGCTACATACATAATTGAGAAAAGTAGGGGAAGTAGACATGGGATTTTTGCTTCTGTAAGGGGAGGGCATCAGTTAAGGGAAGAAAAAGTCCAATATACTATTTTGTAGCATGTTATATTTTTTAAAAACACAATGGAAACCAGAGGGAAAGAAGAAACCACTAATACTTCTGAGATGCTAGGGGCCTTACATGGATCTTGAAAACGGAGATTTGATTACTTCTACAAGATAGGGAAAATACGCCAGAAAGGGAAGAACTTAAAGGTTACCAGGACTATAGGAAACAAAGTGAAAAGGTGCAGGAGAGTTTGGGAACATGAGAACATCTATATAGGGCCTTTCTGAAGACTTGGCAGCAAGGCTCTTTTTCATGTGCGATGCAAGGGAACAAAATAGCACAACGTCATATTTCTACCCTCATGTGCCTCTACAAAATTGGACAGTTATCTGAATTCCTCAAGAAAGAACTGTGAAATTTATGAGTATATCTTGGAATCATTGAGTGAGAAATAATTGAGAAACTACTGGCATAACACTTTTCGTTCTGTCTAGCTTTAGGATAAGGAGCTTGCTTATATAAATTTCCAATTCAAAATGTAGTTTGATCATGAAGTTTGTAAATTTACTAGTAATTATTTGATAACATCTTATGAATTTGATACTATATTACTTATGAAACTCTTTTCTTCTAAGGAATTCAATACCTTAAACATTATTCTGTTTTTTTCTCATGATGCCAGTTTAGTACTACTGGTACTGAAATTCCTGCCCTTCGAAGTCTTGTATTCTGTGTATTCAGGACACATTGTAAACAAATGCTTCACATAATAAAGTTTAGTTTTATAACTGAAAAGTAATAAAGTACAAGAAAATTGAGTCTCACAATAAATAGTCTTCTCTACCAGTCATTGCTTCTCTAAGTGTTATTACTTAAAAAATACTTAGAAAACATTTCCATCATTCGAAGTCTGAAGGAAGGAGCATGGGCTTTAGAATCACTTGTATTAAGTTCAAAACCATGTCCTGCCACTTATTGATTGTTTTAAATGTGGGCAAATTATTTAATATCTTGACTTAAGTTGCCTCATCTGTAAAACAGAAATAAAACATTGTTAGTAGGATTAAAAACAATTCAAAGAATTCAGCATGTTGCCTAAGGTGTTTATAAATGTTTATCATCATCATCAAAATTGTAAGTGGGTTTTTCAAAAATGAAAAGCTGGTCTGGGAATAAATTTCTTTCCTAACTTGCCTGATTGTTTTTTCTTTTAAACAAGGAATTTTTTTTAATATATCACTGTTTTCTGTAGTGCTTGTCACAGGTACTTAGTAAATGTTTGTTGATTTAATAATTGAGTTTAGTGTTTTCGGTTATGTTTAACATTAAGGTATCATTTTTATTTGTTTAGTGTAATAAAATTCAGTAATAGGAAAAATTAAGCAAAAATATTTTGCAAAACAAGATGTTCGATAGGCAGTGCTGTTGGTGCTATGGTTTAATTATCTTTTGGCATCTCAAAATTAATGTACTATGAAAAAATGCTCAGTTATATGTCAGAAATGTAACCCAGGCTTCTGATTTCTTTTAATTCTCTTGATGTCTGTGTTTTCTTCTCTCTAGTTCTCAGTTTTTCTTATCACACTGGATTTCTTCTATATACTCATTTCTCCTTTTTGCTCTTTCCTTCCCCAACACTACTTTCCTCAAGTAGCCTCAGGGGGAGTTTCATATTGCTTCAGCTTAAACAAATTTCAGCACACCCTCTTCGTGGCCCAGATGTGGTGGGAACTATTATAGTTTGACTACAGAGAAGTTACATGACCTCTCATAGTACTTTTTAAATCTATTTTCCTGCCAAAATTAGAGGTATGGTCATCATTCACATATAATTGGTACTCTCCTGTGACATAACAAACTCAGAAATGAGGCCTATAGAGAAATTCTTTTGGGTTTTGTTGTTTTTATTGTTGTTTCTTCCTTTTATGCTGTGCAGCCACTCAATCTCTGACTATCTACCGTGTTAGGTCTAAGAGCAGACTTCTCTATGGATTTTATGCCACTAATGCATACTAATATGAGCTGTAAAAGAAACAGAAAAAAATAAAGGAGTAGGGAAAGGAGTGATGCAGCTTGCACTCCTCTGAATGTTGTCATCTGTAGGCATATACCTATTGATACCTGAGGAAGACTGGAGGTGCCAGAGGCTGGAGAAATGAAGGATATCCATTGCCCTTTTTATGAAGAGATAGAATACTTTTTAAAACATCACCAAAATTTTCTTGTAGCTCAGTAGCTTTTAATCACTTGGATTAATATTTGTTAATATGTAGCATATTTCAAGTAGTTTATTGCCGAATGATTGTAAGAGTTTCTTTCATTCAAGATTCATTCTTCAGTGTTCTTGCCATTAAAAAAACTATATGAGGTATTGTATATGTTAATTAGCTTGATTGTGGTAATCATTTCACAGTATATACATATATCAAAACATCATGTTATATACTGTAAATATATATAATTTTTGTCAGTTATACCTTAAAGCTGGAAAAAAAATTGTTCTGTTAAAACAATGTGTTTTTCTTGCTTTAGTTAAAGTGTGGATCCTTTGACTAAGACCTTTGATTTTAATCTTTTTAGCTCAGCCATGTTCCTACTAAAAGATCCAATCACTTGTCTCCCTGTGCTGTATGTAAATTTAACATAAAATTGATTTGGATGCCTGGATTATATCTTTGCTGTCATGTTGTATTTGATTTAGTACAGTATTTTGCTTAATATTTCTCTATGGATTATAACTCTACTACCAAAGTGTACAGATTTGCTAAGTTAGAAAAGATATGCTAGGGTAGACATATTTTATATATTACTATTTCTGAAAATTTTCCTCAGTTGCCAATGATATATTCTGTAAGTTAAGAAAGTAATTATTATTTTTTATAATGTAGACTTGTGATTATTTCATTATCTTTGTATATTTTTTGGCTATAGGAAATTGCTGATAAAGATGGAAACAATAAAGTTCTATCTTTCACTATCCCTTCCTTATCCAAGCCTTCAATATATCACGAAGTAAGTAACATTGGAAATGTGGAATTGTTTGAAATTATATTGAGTAAGAGATAAAAAATCAATTTCTTACCAGAAGTAAATATTTCTAAAACATCTTTACTAATTTATTTCTTAAAACTAGATATTTCTCTGGGAGGCCGAGGCGGGCGGATTGCTCAAGGTCAGGAGTTCGAAACCAGCCTGAGCAAGAGCGAGACCCCGTCTCTACTTAAAATAGAAAGAAATTAATTGGCCAACTAAAAATATATACAAAAAAAAAAAATTATCCGGGCATGGTGGCGCATACCTGTAGTCCCAGCTACTCGGGAGGCTGAGGCAGTAGGATTGCTTGAGCCCAGGAGTTTGAGGTTGCTGTGAGCTAGGCTGACACCATGGCACTCACTCTAGCCCGGGCAGCAGGGTGAGACTCTGTCTCAAAAAAAAAAAAAAAAAAACTAGATATTTGTTATTAGTGATGTAAGAGTGAGCTGTGACAAGAGAGGTAGAAAGTAATTAATGGAAAATTTTTAAAGTCTCCGATACTGCTTGAAAATCACCTGTTAGATTGATTTGTTTTTATTCTTTAGAAAAATAACTACTTAGAAGAATGTTAATGCTTTAGTTGTTATATTTCAGTTTAAAGGAATTTAATTGATGCTTTCCAGCTTTTCAGTAATGTACTTTTTTTGTTTATATTTATTTGGTTAAGGACTGTGAGAATGCTTATAATCATATAGGTAGATGATGCCTGTTAACAGAGCTGAACTCTTTCTATGTACTTCCTTTAAGTAAAATCCAATAAGATCCATAATAATTGTGTTATGAATCAAACTTCTGGTCTATAGTGGCCTTTAGTGCATAAAGTGTGTTTAAAGAAACTTTACCAGTAGTCTAAAAATTATATTTCATTTTCCTAGTAACATAGTATCCTGCTTGTCTCATAGCTCTATGCAGCTATTAATTTTCTTAATTAATTCCCCTGAGACTTTGTTTTGTGTTGAAAATAGAATGTCTTCCATTTAGCCAGGAATCATTTTAGCATAGAATATTTCTCCCTAATAGATTTTAGTTAAGTTCTATGCATTATGTTATGAAATAAAATGAAGAGTAGTGAAGCATTAATGAATGGGTGATTCTTCTGATTTTATTTTATTTTATTTATTTATTTTTGAGACAGAGTCTCGCTCTGATGCCTGGGCTAGAGTGCCATGGAGTCAGCCTAGCTCACAGCAAAGTCAAACTCTTGGGCTCAAGCGATCCTCTTGCTTCAGCCTCCCAAGTAGCTGGGATTACAGGCATGCACCATCGTGCCCATCTAATTTTTTCTATACCTTTTTAGTTGTCCTGCTAATTTCTTTCTATTTTTAGTAGAGATGGGGGTCTTGCTCTTGCTCAGGCTGGTCTCGAACTCCTGACCTTGAGCCATCGTCCCACCTCGGCCTCCCAGAGTGCTAAGATTACAGGCATGAGCCACCGTGCCCGGCCAGTTCTTCTGATTTTAGAAACATGAAATCAATTATGTTAGAATTAAAGAGACATTTAATCATAGTCTTCAATATTGTTTCTGTTATATTGTAAGCAGCTATACTCTATTCTGGAATATAGACAACATTGACGTATTTTTAACCTTTAGTCTTTTCAGCAACTTTTCTTACTCTTTCCTAAATATAGATTTATTTCATAATATTCAAAAAATAAAGCAGGTTAGTTTTAGTTTTATATATTTTACATATATAATTTCCAAAGGGAGCTATAGAATTTATATAATTGAGGAAAGGAAAATATTTTGAAAGAGAAGAATAAATGATCTGAAACTGCCTTTAGTTGAAACAAAATTAAATATCATTACCTGATCTAGATTTTTACTTCCTTTTTTTGTTTGTTTTTTTGAGACAGAGTCTCACTCTCTTGCCTGGGCTAGAGTGCCGTGGCATCAGGCTAACTCACAGCAACCTCAAACTCCTGGACTCAAGCAATCCTCCTGCCCCAGCCTCCCAAGTAGCTGCAACTACAGACACGTGCCACCGTGCCCGGCTAATTTTTTTTCCCCTGTTTTTAGTTGTTTGGCTAATTTCTTTCTATTTGTAGTAGAGACAGGGTCTCGCTCTTGCTCAGGCTGGTCTCAAACTCTTGAGCTCAAGCAATCCTCCCACTTCGGCCTCCCAGAGTGCTAGGATTACAGGCGTGAGCCACCGTGCCCCGCTTTTATTTCCTTTTAAAGACACTGTCTCAAACTGTACCTTATTTTTGTAGCCCTCAACAATTGGATCCATGGCTTTGACAGAAGGAGCATTGTGTCAGCATGATCTCATCAGAGTTGTTTATAGTGATCTTCATCCTCAGAGGGAAACATTCACTGCACAAAACCGGTAACGGTCAAAACTGTATACAGTAAAAATTGTTAATTTACACTTAATAGTTAATTATAATTATTTAAGTTCAAGTTTCATATGAGAAGAGTCCAAAAGTTAAATATATCTACTCATGAAATACTGATCTAATGCTTAGTATTATTAATATGTGATGGTCATCTTGTATAAAGTAATATAAAAACTAAAATGTGAATGGGAAGTCAGACAAACCAGGATTTATGTTCTACTACTGCTGTTTAGAAGTTTGCCCCCTCAGGCGGTTTATCTACTCTCTGCACCTCGCTTTCTATGTAGAATGGGGTTAGTAAAAGAAATCAGACAAACTGCAGAGTTTGAGGGTACAGTCCCCAAGACTGCCCTCACTTCTGACATCAACTGAAAGTTTGAGGAGTTTCCAAAACCGACCTCTTGTTTAATAATTTGTTAGGACTCACAGAACTCACTGAAAGCCACTATACTCACAGTTATGGTTTATTACAGGGAAAGGAAGGATACAGGTTAAAATCAACCAAAGGAAGAAACAAAGTATGGAGGGTTCCAAACACAAAGCTTCTGTTGTCCTTTCACGTAGAGTCAGGATACATTAACTTCCTGTCATCAATGTGTGAGAGTAAACACAGAGCATTGCCAATGGGAAAACTCACTCAAGCTCTGATTTCCAGTGTTTATGGAGGCATCATTCTGTAGTCATGATTGATTAGATTGATTGCCTGCATGGTTGATCTCAGCCTCCAGGCAGATTGATACTATGTGACTCAGAGCCACCACCTTAAATCACATGCTGTTTCTTGTGTGGCCAACCCCCACCTAAGAATGTCAGATGTGCCCAGCTCCACCGTAAGTTCTGATATCACCAGCTTCTGCCCTAAGCAAAGACAATGCTATCAGATATGACATAGGTTACTTCATAGCAGCAAAGGCTAGACCTCTCTTTGGCTAAGGCCAAATTACAGACATTCCCTGAATTAGATGGTTGGACTTAATATGATTTTTCAACTTTACAATGGTGTGAAATTAATACTCGTTCAGTAGAAACCATACTTCCAAGTACCCATGTAACAGTTCTATTTTTCACCTTCAATACACTATTCAGTAAATTGCTTAAGGTATTCAACACTTCATTATAAAATACGCTTTGTGTTACATGATTGTTGCCCAACTGTAGGCTAACTTAAATGTTCTGAGCATCTTTAAGGTAGGCTAGGCTGAACTATGCTGTTTGGTAAGTTAGTTGTATTAAATGCATTTTTGACAGAAGTGCTCTTGTATACTTAGTTTCCCTTTGCATTCTTTTGGTAGTATGTTCCTGCACAAACCGTTTCCATTTTATTATGGATCTCTTCTGGGCATTGACTTTCCCATTTGAGTGTTTCTCTGACATCACCCAAGACACAATGGTATTTTAGTTTCAGGATTATTTTATGTCATCGATCACAGGGGCAATCTCAGTTGGTGCATAATGGCAAGCTAGTTGTCTTTTAAAGGGAAATTTTCTGGTCCCAAATCCCAGCAGTTGTTGCTGGGTGGCACTTACTGGCTTTTACCATAAACCCATATTTGTACTCCACACAGGGTTATTATATACCACATTAAGACCTGCATGAACTCAGGCAGTCTTACTGGTTCTCATTTAGCATGTCCAACTATGTTTGGAAAGATTTTTTTCCAGATTTTGAAATAATTGCATAGGTGTAATGAGGTATCTTGGGGATGGAACCCAAGTCTAAATATGAAATTCATTTATGTCTCATATACACCTTACACACATAGCCTGAAGGTAATTTTCTACAATATTTACAATAATTTCGTGCATGAAACAAAGTTTTGACTGCAACCTATTACATAAGATCAGATGTGAAATTTTCCACTTGTGGCATCATGTTGACACTCAAAGTTTCAGATTTTGTAGCATTTCAGATTTTTGTATTAGGGATGTTAACCTATACAGTCACTTCACATAAAGTCTATCCAACCTTTCATGTTAATCTCATCAACCATGCATTCCTATGTCCTCCCAATCCAGCAATAGCCTTAGAATTTACCAACAAGATCCTGTGTCACCAGCCTCTACCCTAAACAAAGATACTTCTTTTTTTTTTTTTTTTTTTTGAGACAGAGTCTCACTCTGTTGCCCAGGCTAGAGTGAGTGCCATGGCGTCAGCCTCACTCACAGCAACCTCAAACTCCTGGGCTCAAGCGATCCTTCTGCCTCAGCCTCCCAAGTAGCTGGGACTACAGGCATGCGCCACCATGCCTGGCTAATTTTTTCTATATATTTTTAGTTG